>BQNB010091029.1:9104-26985 GCA_026074375.1 Tanacetum coccineum
AAATAAGCAATAATCAATGATCTACTTCATTTCCTACTATTTTTGGATTTTTAAAGCTTTTTAATGACAGAAATTGAAACTATAGATCTAATGGCTATAAATCTTAAAACAGAAGCTAAGAGATTTATAATAAGCACAAATAAACACAAGGAAGCACAAATAAGCAAAACATTAAGCAAATAAGCAATTCTTAAACTAATAAGCAATTGAACTAAATATTTAAGGACAAACTGAAATTGAAAGAAAACTTACCAAAGGCCTAGCTAAACAAGGCTATGACTGCTCTTAGAGCTTTGCTACAAGCTCTCCTAGCTTATTTATAAGCTAGGAGTGAAAATCCATCTTTGACCCTTCCTTGATTGGTCAAACTTCCAAAAAACCATAATCCAAAAGCATAGGTAAGTAAATTAAGCTGTTTTTAAAATTAGAGTATATTAAGATCAGTTTTAAGCTCCATTTCAGCTTAAAGACTGAAAGAGCATGATATGAGCTTATGATAAGAAATCAGTAATGAAGAGTTTATAAAGGGACAAAAGTAGCTTAATGAAAACTTAAGAACAAGGATTTATTAAAACTGAAATATGATTACAAAGCTTTTAAAACTGAAGATTACATGATACTTTAAAAGAGAAATTACATTTGAAAAAGTAAATAAGCTAACATTAAGCTAAAAATTAACTAATTTATCCTACTCCTAGATAGATCGTGAATGTGTGTGAAGGAGGAGGCTATTTATAGCTTGTTGGTGAAGCTTCCAGACCTTCCTTGCTTCCCAAGCTCTTTTCAATCATGCCCGTTGGATTCTTCAATCATTGGGGAATTGTTGTAAGCCGTTGGATCACATATGTGCACACACGGATTGCCAGCGTGGCAATCCGTGATGTGACATATGTGTTACCTCTGTGAGTGATTAGAGAGATAAAAACCCATCTCATTTGTGCTTCCCCATTGATGACGTGGCCTATGGCTTGAGAGTGAGCTAGTAAGGAGCTCTGATAAGACTGATTTGTCCTTGCCATTTTAGTGTAGACCTCTTGAATTGACTTAAGCACCCTCTAATTTTGATTTGCCCCTTGGTTTTAACTGCTTGGTGAAACGGGGGAGACGAATGAATAGTAACCAATGCTTCGCGCCTTTTTCTTCTTTTTAACTATGAAACGGGTAAAAGTCAGTTGTAACTTTGCCTTTTTGACACAAATAGTCCTTCTCTTTGGTTTTCTTATTTATAGTGTAAAATGAGTTTAGAAATTGGCAGTTTAGGTCCTTGTGGTTTATAGAAAGGAAAATGGACTAGGGTTTTGGGCTAAGTAATGGGCTTTGGATCCGGGTGAGGGTAACTTAGGGTTTTTAAGGCCCATTGAGGTTTTCTGATGGAATCTTTTGGGTCCTTGTTGACTTTTTGTTGACCATGATTTGACCACTTTGACTGAGGTTTGACTTTGTCTGTCTTTGCTTCCGGCTTTTGTTCACATTCATCCGTTCTGTGTCGGTGCTTGCCCGTTTTTGACGGTTTTTCTTGTAGATTCTGATATATCCTACATGCCACACACAAAAACACAAATACAAGCATTATTTTTTGGGCTATTTTTGGTCTGTTTTGGGTTTAATTTGGGTTATTTTAGGTACAAACGAGATGTGTAGTTCTACACTTATCAAAAATCCCCAAACTAAACCATTGTGTGTCCGCACGCAATATCACATGCCTATAACCAAATACCTCAATCTTCCCAAACTAAACCTTTGAAAAGTAGCAAAGATTTTTGTTGAGAGAGTTAAGAGAATCACAAGTTATAAAACACCCAATTCCCATTTTTCAAAGATTTTTCCTCTTATTATGATTTTTTCTTGATAATAACTACCTAACACAACTTATTTGTTTTAAATAATTTATTGTTTTCATTAACCTCATTGGTAACTTTTAGATCATTGATAAAAACACAATTAAGTGTCTAAAAGATAACTTCATCATCCCGATTTTTCAGTTTTCTCAATAGCTAACTAAAACAAGATCATTGTTTAATTCCAAGTCAGACACTAACCCTACCTCATAAATACTAGTTGTGTAACTTACATTTCTGCCCGCAATCCTACTTTTGTACCTCAGATTTACTTAAGTCATATACCCGAAGGCTCTTTAAAGACTTGTTCGATACTGTATTAATTCCCAAAAAATAAAGCGTAATGGTTAATAACTGCAATAATTATCTCCCTAGCCCTTATCAAAAGATCAAATGTCATCAAGATTAAATTCCACAACGAGCAACCAAAATATGGTTTTTTATTAGACTACTTAAGTAAGGCACCATTCATGTCATATACCCGATAGGCTCTTTAAAGCATGAATGGACCAATCTTATTTGCACCATATACCCTTAGCTGCTTTAAAGGCACCGAAAGTAAGACAAAAATTAACAACATTATTATTACCTCGCCCTTTAGAAGCTACAACATCGGACGCGCCTCCACAAGATAGTAGCAAACATATTCGACTTCGGTAAGCTTTTCTCGACCTTATTAGAAGGCTGATAACAATCGTTGTGAGCCGGCAAGATACAGCAAAACTTTTAACATCCACGGATTATTAAAGAATTTACTACTGTATCCCATATTTTGATAAAGATATATATATAATATATATTATAAATATATATATATAATAATATATGAAAATATTCACAAAAACAAAATAAACTTCCAGTAGAAGGATCTTCCAAAAAACAAACTTCAAACATAACTTGAATTCGTAACACAGCCTCCCTGGCAGCGGCACCGAAAAATTGATCGACGTCAATAGTATAAATAAATAATATAGGAGAACGCCAAATCACCTTTAACAAGCGATAAACCAACTTCCCACAATAAAACTAAATTCCGAAGTACGACTATAACTTAAATAATCGAAAGTAACCCCTTCTAGACGTTTCCCCGGGTCCGTTTTTGTTCAACATAGAGGTGTGAATTGAACTTTTTGTGACGTTTGGATCGGTGATTTGAATGGATTAAAGAATTTTTGATTGGGTATCTAATTTTCTGGCAAAATAAAGCAAAAACAATGCAAAAGAAAGCAACAATTAAACGAATATACGAAAATTAAACACAAAAAAAACGTTTAACGGATGCTAAAAATGCCAACCCTAAAAACCTAAAACTAATCGAATTTAACCCTAGAAAAGCAAAATTTTTTAAAGTCCTAACTGATAAAGAAAATTTTAGACAAAATAAGAATTATCATTTTTTCGACTTTTATTTAATTCATTATGAATTAAAAACACTTTAAATTAAGAAAAAATGATTAAAAATAAAAAAACTAAATACTAAAAATTTTTGAAAATTGTCCGGAAATAATTTAAGCTATGGATAAATGCAAAAAAAATAAGAGGTTTGAAAAAAACCAGGCTTATAAATAAGTCAGTTGAAATCCAAACAACTTAATAAGGGCTATAAGGGCCTAAAAACTCCCTTAAAAATCAAATGCACCCTAAGACTTTCGAAAAGATCCCAGAAGGCAACAGATGGTAAAAGGGAGAGGTTTGAGGAGTTGGTATAAAAGGCTAAGTCACAGATTCGATCCTAACCTTGGTTTTTTTGAAAAACTTTTTTTAAAAAATCATTTGCAAAACTAAAAAAAGCAAATAAAACAAATCAAGTTTAATAACTAGAACTTTTTCTGAAAAGCACAATTAAGCCAAGAAAAGAGCTCCTTAAAGCCCATAATAACTTAAAAAGCTTTTATTTGCTTGTAACAGGATTTTTGCTAAAGCCTTTTATAAGCTATACCTTTAAATCAAATAAGCTTCTAGACCCCTAAAAACTCTTATTAATAATCACTCCTAAACATAAAAATAAGCAACGACATAAGCTAAACTACAATAAAAGCTAAAATAAGCAGATTTAAGACTTGGAATTATTTAAAGGTTTTTAAAGCTCTAAATGGCTATTTACAGACTTAACATAAGCTAGGTAAGAAGACTTAAGAGCTCCAATAATCATCAAACAGATAAGCTTTGGACTCCAATAAGCTTATATCTTGAAGATTAAACTCTAAAACAGATTCTGCTAAGGTAAAAAAAGTGATCCAAAATTAGCTTTTGAAACTGTAAAACAAGCATTCATGACAGGTTTGTTCCAAACTTTGTGAAATAAGAATTCATCTCTAATACCAGATATCTAATGACAATTTATACTCATATTGTATGTACTAAAACATAACTTTTAAAGTTCCAAACTCAAAATCAAACTAACACCAGTTTGGGATGAACAAAATTATGATTAGACTTGAAAATTTGCTTTTAAAAATCCATAAAATCTTATCAAAACTTTTCAAAACTTATTTAAACTTGATCTAATACCACTAAATGAATGAAATCAAATTTGACATTAAGAACAAAATGTGCAAGAGTCATATTAACTCATTTAATACAGCTATGCCAACACCTACTTTAAAACTCATAAATCTCATTTTTTAACTTGACACAGACTTAGAAAACCTTTGGAATTCATCAACCAGATAAATACTAATTATATAAAGGACGTTAAGCAATGTACTCAGAAAATAATCACTTAGACAATTAAGCAATTGAAACAACAGTTTAAACCTTTATTTAGGACAGATTTAATGAAAAACAAGAACAAAAGAAGTCTAAGCCTATAACAAAGGCCTCAAGTAAGCAATAACAACATTAATAAGCATAAAAAGGGAATAATAAGCACAAAATAGCACTTTAATAAGCTAACCAGTAAATAAGCTATAAAAATAAAATGAGAACTCACTTTTTATTTAATAATCCTTGAGAGTACAAATGCTTGGAAAGGTAAAATGCTTATATAAAAAGCTAAAAACAAAGAAAGCAACAAAGTAAAATGTTGGAGAAGAAAGATATAAAAGATATCCCCTCTACGAATGAAATCCTCCCCTATTTATAAGGGAGTCTTGTGCACTATGTGAGGTAAGACAACCAAGGCCTTGAATGCTTTCTAATCATTCCATTTTTGTATAAGGAAAACTCAAATCACCATTGAAACGCGTCTTGAATGCATTGACTTGCCCAAAATTCCGTGTCTCGTCATTTCGTCCAATCAAAACGCTTGAAATTGCCAACGTGGCATGAAGAGTGTGTCAGGATGAGTTGTGGATAAGTCGCACCTAAGGAAGGAGAGGTCTGGGCTTGGATTTAGTCTTCCCGCCCTTTTCGGGCTTATTTTATTATAATTCAAAATTAGGGGTTAAGGTAGATAACGGGCGTTAGGGTGCAAGGACTGACAGTGTTAGTCCCTAAGGACTAACAGTGTAAAGTTTAGGGACCTGTGGTGTAATAGTTTTAACAAGATTATTGTTAAGGCTATTGGGCTAATTTGGTTTGGGCCAGGTTTATGGATTTGGATTTAGGCTTATAAGGTTTTACGTATAGATGGTTAATGGGCTAACTCGGCCCATTAACTTGGGTACGGGTTGGCCCATTAAGATGAATACGCCTTCGGCTACAGTTTTCCACGCTTTTTTCAATCCCGTGCTTGGTTTTGTCTGGTTTTTGGCTTCGTTTTTGTCTTTTTGTGAATATCCGTTACCTGCACGGTACATGACATAAAACAAGCATATATTTGGCATTTTAAGTTCGTTTTTGGTCATTTAAACTCGTTTTATTAAGAAAAAGGTATGTGTATTTAAGCACATACCAAATCCCCTCATACTAAAATATTGCTGTGTCCTCACGCAATGAAATAAATCCATGTTTAAAAAACCAAAAATTTCAACCCCCCTTAAATTAAATACCTTGAAAAGTAGCAAAGTGTAAAATTAAAAGGGATTAAGTAATTACTAGTTTTTTAAACACTCCTCGTTTACCATTTTCTTTCTTGCACACATGTTTTTCTTATTTTTCATTATGTACAACATGCTTGACTTTCATTATTGATCATGACATTTAGTTACACTGAATAAGAAACACCTCAATCTTAAGGTGCCCTAGAAAGATAAATTCATCGTCCTTGATTTTTCACATATTCCCAAACTAAGCTTAAAAACAAAATCATTGTTAATTACAAGTTGGGATGCTAACGCTACTCATGTTTGCAATTTGTGTAAGACTTCTCCTCCCAACAGATATTATATATTAAAGTGTGTGTGCTCAGTTTGAATTTTGACCATCCAACCTACGTTTTTAGATAGTTATAACATTTCCAAGTTTCACGTTCCACTTTTAGTTATATGAATTCAAAGGTGAGATTGTCCCATGTAGCAACATTTCTTCTCGGCACATCCCAACCTCGTCGGCTAAGTGACCGGGCTTTTGACACCCCTCAGAGAATAATTTGTCGAGACTCTCCGACTTTTGAACCCTTTACTAAAATTTTTCCGTAAAACTTAGTAAGTTTATAACTCAAAGCAAGCTAATTCCTCCAAAATCAAGACATTGTAGGTAAGTTAATTCCTTTAGAGTGACTTTCTTCTCGGAACCTCCCGACCTCATCGGTCAAGTGCCCAGGCTTTTGACACCCCACAGAGAATACTGATCAGAATTAACAAACGTCCGGTTTCAAAATTTTGTAGGGATTAACAAGTTTAAGTTCAAAAGAATGTTTAAATTTTAGAAAAAGTCATTTTCCCTTTATTTATTAAGCAACATATACTAGCAACATTATTATATTTTTCACATCCTTTTCATTTTATCGTTTTATCATTTTTTTCATTTTTCATTTTTTTTGCAACATTTCATATTTACACAGTATACCGGGAAAATTTCTTTTTAGAAAATTAAAACATATTTTCGATCAAAAACTCTTATTTATCAATTCATCGATAAAGCTTTTTACTCTAAAAATGTTGATCTTAACGGACTTTTAAGAGTGATAAAACTCTAACTTGTCTTTCAAAAAGAGCACGTATTATTAGTCATTTTAGGAGCTACTGGGAGAAAAAGCCACAAATTACACTTATGAGCTTTTAAGATTTCCAACTAATCCTTGCTTAGCATTCCAACTTATATTTAACTCTATCATTTTTCGTTCTTCGCAAATTTAAAATCTTTAATAAAAAGATCCGCGAATGCTTAGCCAAATAAAATTAAGCTTTGCATATTTAAAGTCATTTATGGAAACTTGCAAAATCTTGGCCTTTTGAGCTAGAATTCGCATTTTAAAGCTTCTTGTATAAAAGACTAGCAAAAGCTTATACATTTATAAAGGTTAAGGGAGTAAGCTAGAGCTCAGCATGCTCAGTCAAGTCAAAAATTATTCTTATTCTCACCAGCGGAAAGTCAACATTTGTGATAAACACTTATTTTATTTTTGCAAAAAAAATTTAAATTTTGGCATAAAATCACTTTTTTTTGGTAAAACGGGGTTACGTGAAAGACATAGACAAATGCAAATGGGATCAAATTGAAAGATTCCCCCCTCATACTAGAACGATACATTGTCCTCAATGTGGGGGTTGCCAACCCCCTCATACTAATTTCAATGCACATTCCTAATATAAAAGGGAATCTCACATAAATCTAAAGCCGTTTATTAATTATGCCAAAGATTAAACGTTAGTCAATAAGATCAAGAATATAGGATTCCCAAAATAAGCATGCAAAGGAATGAAGATCGAGTGAGCGTTGGACAAAACCACGAGCACGAGAGTCTTCATAATCTGGATAATCCTGACAAACATCAAAACAACAAAACACGAGATTGGAAGAGGCGAGCCCCCTTACGTTACACTTATTAGAAAATAGAAAGAAGATAGAAACACGGGTTGCCTCCCGAGAAGCGCTTATTTTTGTTAACCGAGTCTTGAGCCTGACTCGATCCCCCATACTTGATTTGGTCAAGGTGGGTAGAAATGGAGATAAGGGACATCCCAAATAGGAATGTCCCCTTCATAAATCGTCATCGGGCTTTCATTAAGGAAATTATGAATGATCTTGAAAGCTTTAAAGCCCCGATGAGATAAGGATGAGGAGATTTCTCCTCTTTTGAAACAAGAATTCCATGATTGAAATCATTGTCCTCAATTTTGAATGAAAATGGAAGCAAAGTTTCAAGCACTGGAGAAAAAGGATCACTGATGAATGAGATAGAAAATTTATTTAGTGATAGAAATATCTTGGATTGGACTTCAATAGATATTCCCGGATCGAAAGTCTTGTTTCTATTTCTGGAAGGAAAAGAAATTACAAGATCGGATCCGCTGAAATCAGTAAAAAGAGTGAAGTCCATATCCTGACAAAGGATAAGATGGGTGGGTAAAACATTAGGCATATGAACTCTAGGTTCTCCAAAAATATCTTCCACAACAACTCTAGTCAACTCGCCTTCCCATGGTTGGATGGAATTGATAAGAGCGAGCTCACCGGCGAACTCCTCGAGAAGGAAATCAATCTTAGGGGAGTAATCACTTGTATTTTTATTAAAGCAACGATTCTATACGACCAGGAATCAACTTAAAGTGATGCGGAAATCCTATCTTAGTGAAATGATTTCTTCATCAAAAGAGGGTATTAAATGAAAAGAAAATTTTGAAATTATCCTTCGGAACGACCTCATCCAAAAAATGACTCGTCATCACTGGAGGTAGAAACCGTTGTAAGATCAAAGAGAGATTAGAAAAAGTATAAAAATCACACAACACGGGCACAACACCTCACTTCAATATCGGATTAAATCCTCAGCTCACTTGGGATAGGTTAAGGTCCTCAACACAAACTCCTTTTTTTCGTCCGATCCGTTTTCGGAATAGTGTCAAGATGCTCATCCTCCATTACGAGATATTCTTAATGGTAAGTCGGTATGATTGCATCTGATGAAGAGTTTCATCAATACTCTCTCTGTAGAAATCGTCATCATCATCAAATAGTAAATAGGAGGCTTCCAATATTAAGAACTATCCTCCTAGTTGATTTTAAGTATTACAAGAGTTTGTAAATCTTTAGAGAGTTGAAGCAGCAATTCTTGCATACTTTCTGTATCATTCTGCTTTTCTTCCAAAGTTTGCATAACTGTAAGAATACTCTTCTCAGCTAGCAATACTGCAATACTCTTTTCTTCAGGAGGTTGATTATTATTTTTCAAAACAGGTTTCGTAATAGCTTTATTAATTTCTTCTTAGCAAGTAACCATTTCTGTACTTATATTTCCTGAGAGTGATGAATGACAGGATACTGCGGGGTTAGAATTGGTCAAACCGGAAGAATTAGAATTAAATCAAAACTGGCCATAGAGAAAAATTTGATTCACAGCGTTGACACACAAAAGTCGCATGAAGGACCCCCACAGTCTGTAAAATTCAACAACAAGATATTGCTTGTGTGAAAACTTGGTGTAAGTATGTGGGAAAATTAACAGGATTTGATTGAAACAAACGGTTTCCTGATTGTAAACAAACGGAACTTGCAATGGACAATCGTAACCATAATGAGCGTCGTTCCCACATAACTCACAAGTAGAACATGGACATCCATATTCATCACTCAGACTTCCACAGAAGAAACAAATGAATTGGTCAGATGATTCCATTAGAATTAAACAATTGGGAGATAAAGAAGAATATTTTTGAGAATTTTTTTTATTAAAAACAAACACAATATTTTTGGTAACTGAAAGTCAAATTGCACACGGTGCTCTCGAGAAAAACGCAAAAAGAAGCGGAGGAGCGGGTAAGCGTGAAGCGTTTTAAAAACCTTCTCCTTTTGGGTCGAAGTTCGTTGGATCAACCCTCCTTATACCTCTCTTATAGTTTGTATTTCTAAATGTGAGCCGATTTAACAATTGACAACTCGATTTCTTTTGTTGCTTTTTTACCTTTTTTGGATTTTTAATTACTTTATAATATTTTTGTATTTTTTTTATATATATGAAAACATTCACAAAAACATGAATAACTTCCGAGGAAGGATCTTTAAAAAACAATTTTCAAACGACAACTTGAAATTCGTAACACAGCCTCCCCGGCAACGACGCCAAAAATTGATCTAGTCAATAGTATATATATATAAGACAGGCGAACCGGCAAATCAATTTTAACAAGCGACAAACCAACTCACAAAAAAAATATAATTCCGGAAGTATCGACTTCGAAAGTAACCCCTTCTAGTCGTTTCCCGGGTCGTTTTTGTTCTTGCGAGGTGTGAATTGAACTTCTTGTTGACGTTTGTAATCGGGATTTTGAATAGATTAAGATTTTGGATTTTGGATTATAATTTCTACAAATATAAAGCAAATAACAGATAAAAAACAACCAACAATTAAAGCTAAAACGAATTAAACACAAAAAACGTTAACGGGGATTTAATACGCGACTTAAAAACCTAAAACTTCGAATTCTAACCCTAGAAAAGCAAATTTATTTTTTAAAAGTCCTAAATGAGAAAAGAAAATTTTAGAAAAAAGAATTATATTTTTTTGACTTTTATTTTATTTATTATGAATTAAAAAAGGTTTTAATTAAGAAAAATAATTAAAAATACTAAACTAATTTCTAAAATTCTGGAAAAATGCAGGAAAATACTTTAAGCTATAAAGAATGCAAGAAAAATAAGAAGTTTGAAAAACAGCGTAATAAATAAAGTTGTTATTTAAGCGATAAGCTTATAAAGCTAACAAGACAAACTACCCTTAAATAATAAATGTTGCAAGGGATTTATGAAAAAGTCCCAAGGGCATGTGTGTAGTAGAGAGTGGTGTTAAGGACGTGTGTGTGCAAAGCTAAGGTCGCCGGTTTGAGTCCTGGACCTTGGTTTTTTTATTTATTTTTTTATTTTTCAAAACTTTTTACAAAAACTTAAAGAAAAAGGGAAAATAAGCAACTTTTAAAAAGGGAATTTTTGTAGAAACCACAATTAAGCCAGAAATAAGCTTGAACAAGGATGACAGTTTGCAAAAATAACTAGTTAAGACTGCCAAGGATCTTAAATTTAAGACTGTATGCTTTTTGGACTTAATCGCAAAGAAAAGCAAATAAGCTAAAGAAAGACCTAAGGCTAGTCCTAAAAAGTACCGATAACTAGAATTAAGCTGACTGAATGAGCTGAAAAGTGATGAAAACAAATAGGCAGCTTACTCTATAGTAATTTAAAGGGACTTTGGATCAAAACTTTTAGCTAAAAATAATGGCTAATAGAGCATAGGAAAAACTAAAAATGCTAAAACATATTGAAATCATTCCTAATGAGCTAGAGTAAGCAAAAATTATCCTAATTAAGCAGGGTTTCTCTATAAAAGATCGCATAAAGAGGTCTTTTGCATTAATTATATCATATATATATATATATATAATATAGGTAAACCAGTAAATCACTTTTAATCAAAGCAAAAACCAATTCACAAATAAAATATAATTCCGGAAGTATCGATTTCGAAAGTGACCCCTTCTAGTCATTTCCCGGGTCGTTTTTGTTCCGACGAGGCGTGAATTGAACTTCGTGTTGAAGTTTGTGATTGGGATTTTAAATATTTTAAAGATTTTTGATTTGTTTCTATATCTACTGACAAAATTTAAAAGCATGAAAAAGACAATTTAACAATTAAAAGCATAAAAAGTAAATTCACAAATAAGGCAATAAAGCAATAACGAATTTAAACCTAAAATAAAAACGTGAACGGAATTTAAAAAAAGCGACAAATTAAGCAACGAAATCAAATTTTAACTCTAATAATAATGGCAAAAATAAACAAGGTAATTACAACTATTATGTTAAAAATAAAGAGGCTAAGGGAATAGAGATACCACATATGATGAAGAGTGCAAAAAATGACGAGATGAAATGAGACACGCTCCATTAGCCACGATCCAAATCAAACCGATAAACCAAATCGCATATGCCAAATTAAACTATTCTCGAATCGATACGTCACAACTTTCACACAAATCAAACCGAATAAACCAAATGCTTCTAATACTCCTTTTTAAACATAAATGAAACTTTCAATCCAATAAACTCATATCATTGCTTGCTTCCAAATCTCTTGATTAAATAAAAGCTTAAAAATAAAGTAATGCAGGAAAAGACATATAAGTAAATTGCAGGAGAAAAAAATAAGATGAATACAGGAAGTGTAGAAATTCCATCTCTATTTATAGGAGAATGGTGTGCATCTTGTAAGGTAAAACCGCCAAGGCCTTCAATTCTTTCTATAATTGATTATGGAAGGTCATAATTCTTGCCAATCAATCTTGAAACCGCCTCATTAATTCTTTCCATTCAAACTTGAAACCGCCTCATTAATTCTTTGACCGCTATTTTTGGCTCATATTTTATTATATTTCAAATGAAGATGAAGCGGGTAACGACCGTTAGATGTTAGGACTAACGGTGTTACGGTTTGGGTAAACAAGTGTTATGTCTCCAAGTGGGCTTCTTCTTGGTCCGGTTTGGTTATTTCCATATTGGGCTTCTTTCTTGGCCGATTTTCTTCATAATTTGGGTCGGTCTTGGCCCATTAATTTTGGGCTAGGATTGGCCCACTTTGCAAAATGTCCTCAGCTTTGGCTTTTCTCGCTCTTTCCAATCTCGTGCTCGATTTTAACTGTTTTGGCTTCGTTTTTGTCTTTTTGTGAATATCCGTCACCTGCAAAGTACACAACGCAAAACAAGCATATATTTGGCATTTTATGTCCGTTTTTGGTTATTTAAGCTCGTTTTATTGAGAAAAATGTATGTGTATTTAAGCACATACCAAATCCCCTCATACTAAAATATTGTTGTGTCCTCACGCAATGAAATAAATCCATGTTTAGAAAACCAAAAATTTCAACCCTCTTAAATTAAATACCTTGAAAAGTAGCAAAGTGTAAAATTAAAAAGGATTAAGAAATTACTAGTTTCTTAAACACTCCCCGTTTTTACCATTTTCTTCATATTTTTCTTATTTTCCATTATATACAACATGCTTGACTTTCATTATTGATCATAACATTTAGGATCACTGAATAAGAAACACCTCAATCCTAAGGTGCCCTAGAAGGATAAATTCATCGTCCTTGATTTTACACTTATTCCCAAACTAAGCTTAAAAACGAAATCATTGTTAATTACAAGTTATGATGCTAACACTACTCATATTTGCAATTTGTGTAGAACTTTTCCTCCTGGCAGATATTATATATTAATGTGTGTGTACTCAGTTTGAATTTTGACCATCCAACCCACGTTTTTAGATAGTTATAACCTTTCAAAATTTCACGTTCCACTTTTAGTTATATGAATTCAAAGGTGAGATTGTCTCATGTAGCAACATTTCTTCTCGGCACATCCCAACCTCGTCGGCTAAGTGACCGGGCTTTTGACACCCCTCAGAGAATAATTTGTCTAGACGCTCTGACTTCTGAACCCTTTACTAAAAATTTTCCGCAAAACTTAGTAAGTTTATAACTCAAAGCAAGCTAATTCCTCCAAAATTAAGACATTGTAAGTAAGTTAATTCCTTTAGAGTGACTTTCTTCTCGAAACCTCCCGACCTCATTGGTCAAGTGCCCAGGCTTTTGACACCTCACAGAGAATACTGATTAGAATTAACAAACGTCCGGTTTTAAAATTTTGTAGGGATTAGCAAGTTTAAGTTCAAAAGAATGTTTAAATTTTAGAAAAGGACATTTTCCCTTTATTTATTAAGCAACATATACTGGCAACATTATTATATTTTTCACATCATTTTTATTTTTTTTCCTTTTTTCATTTCATTTTTTTTGCAACATTTCATATTTACACAGTATCCTGGGAAAATTTCTTTTTAGAAAATTAAAACATATTTCGATCAAAAACTCTTATTTATCAATTCATTGATAAAACTTTTTACTTTAAAAATGTTGATCTTAAAGGACTTTTAAGAGTGATAAAACTCTAACTTGTCTTTCAAAAAGAGCACGTATTATTAGTCATTTTAGAAGCTACTGGGAGAAAAAGCCACAAATTACACTTATGAGCTTTTAAGATTTCCAGCTAATCCTTGCTTAGCATTCCAACTTATATTTAATTCTATCATTTCTCGTTCTTCGCAAATTTAAAATCTTTAATAAAAAGATCCGCGAATGCTTAGCCAAATAAAATAAAGCTTTGTATATTTAAAGTCATTAATGGAAACTTGCAAAATCTGGCCTTTTGAGCTAGAATTCGCATTTTAAAGCTTCTTGTATAAAAGACTAGCAAAAGCTTATATATTTATAAAGGTTAAGGGAGTAAGCTAGAGCTCAACATGCTCGGTCAAGTCAAAAATTATTCTTATTCTCACCAGCGGAAAGTCAACACTTGTGATAAACACTTATTTTATTTTTGCAAATTTTTTTTAAATTTTAGCGTAAAATCACATTTTTTTTGTATTTTCTTGGTAAAACGGGGCTATGTGAAAGACATAGACAAATGCAAGTGGGATCAAATCGATAGATTCCCCCCCCCCCATACTAGAACGATACATTGTCCTCAATGTGGGGGTTGCCACCCCTCATACTAATTTCAATGTATATTCTTAATATAAAAGGGAATCTCACGTAAATCTAAAGCCGTTTATTAATTATGCCAAAGATTAAACGTTAGTCAATACGATCAAGGATATAGGATTCCCAAAATATGCAAAGGAATGAAGACCGAGTGAGCGTTGGACAAAACCACAAGCACGAGAGTCTTCATAATCTGGGTAATCCTGACAAACATCACAGACAACAAAAACACAAGATTGGAAGAGGTGAGCCCCCGCACGTCACACTTATTAGAAAATAGAAAGAAGACAGAAACACGAGTTGCCTCCCGAGAAGCGCTTTGTTTTTGTTAATCGAGTCATGAGCTTGACTCGGCCCCGAATTTAATTTTCCATGGGGAAGGTTTGGAGATCTGGGACAACCATGGGTGGTATGTCCCCTCCAAAGTAATGTTTGAGTCTATGACCGTTCACCTTGAAGTTAGGTCCGTTGGTTGAAGATAACTCAACGGTACCATAAGGGAAAACTTGGGTGACGGTGAACGGTCCGGTCCAACGGGTCTTAAGCTTGCCCGAGAAAATCTTTAATCGAGAATTAAAGAGAAGGACTCGATCACCAACGTTAAAGACGCGGTTCTTGATTTTGGAGTCGTGAATCTTCTTTGTTTTCTCTTTGTAGATTAAAGAGTTCTCGTAAGCTTGATCACGAAGTTCATTAAGTTCATTCATTTGAACTTTTCGGTGATCACCCGCGGCCTTAAGGTCGAAATTGCAATGCTTCAAGGCCCAATATGCCTTATGTTCAAGCTCGATGGGAAGATGACAAGCCTTTCCGTACACAAGCTTATAAGGAGTGCACCCGATGGGTGTCTTAAACGCGGTACGGAAGGCCCATAATGCATCATCTAACTTATCGGACCATGAAGCACGGTTTTCACCTACGGTCCTTTCTAAGATACGTTTCAAACCACGATTTGAAACCTCCACTTGCCCACTAGTTTGTGGATGATACGCGGTAGAAAGTCGGTGGGTAACCCCATATTTAAGCATGACCTTTGCGAATTGGTCATTGCAAAAATGAGTACCGCGATCACTAATAATAGCACGAGGAGTTCCAAAACGGGCGAAGAGAGATTTTAAGAACCTACAAACAACTCGGGCATCATTAGTGGGGAGCGCTTTCGCTTCAACCCATTTTGACAAGTAGTCAACGGCCACGAGAATGTACTTGTTCCCTCGTGAAGACAGAAATGGGCCCATAAAGTCGATGCCTCATATGTTAAAGATCTCGCAAACTTGAATTGCATTTTGAGGCATTTCATCACGTTGCGAGATTTTGCCTTGACGTTGACAAGTGTCACACCGTGTGACCAAGTCATAGGCATCTCGATAAATCGTCAGCCAATAGAAACCAGAATCAAAGACTTTTTTAGCGGTGTAGTTGGCACCATGATTTCCCCCGGTGGGTCCATTGTTGCAATCCGTGAGGATATCAATGGCTTCTTGGCCGTATACACACCGTCTAAAGTTCCCCACATGGTAATTTGCAATATCAGCAAACCATGGGGTGTTAGAATCACCATGAAAAGTCACCATCCCAAGTGTCTCGAGAGGAAATGTTTTGGTAATTTCCTTTTTCTCATGATCACTTTAATGAGGATTCTCTAGTCTAGACAAGTGGTCGGCTGCTAGATTCTCTGCTCCTTTTTTTATCACGGATAATGACATCAAATTCTTGGAGGAGAAGAATCCAACGGAGCAATCTTGGTTTAGCATCTTGCTTAGCGAGCAGATACTTGAGAGCCGAGTGGTCTGTATACACTATGGTTTTTGACAAGACTAGATAAGGTCAGAATTTTTCAAAAGCATACACCACGGCTAATAATTCTTTTTCCGTAGTGGTGTAATGAGCTTGGGCATCGATCATAGTCTTGCTCGCATAGTGTATTGGCTAAAAATGTTTGGTCTTTCGTTGCCCCAGGACTGCCCCAACTGCAAAGTCACTAGCATCACACATAATTTCAAAGGGCAAGTCCCAATCGGGGGCAACTAATATCGGAGCTTCGGTTAGTTTCTTCTTAAGGGTCTCAAACGCCTCTCTACAATCGGTCGAGAAAATGAATGGAGTCTCTTTTTCAAGAAGATGGGTCATTGGCCGGGCGATTTTAGAAAAATCTTTAATAAATCGACGATAAAACCCGACATGACCTAGAAAACTCCGAATTCCTTTGACGGGAGTGGGAGGAGGTAATTTTACAATAACATCTACTTTTTCCCTATCTACCTCAATCCCAGATTTCAAAATCTTATGGACGAGGACAATGCCCTCTTTGACCATGAAGTGGCACTTTTCCTAATTTAGAACAAGATGGGTGTCTTCGCACCTTTGGAGCATTTTGTCTAAATGGGAGAGGCAAGATGAGAAGGAATCCCCAAAGACCGAGAAATCATCCATGAAGACTTCCATAGTTTCCTCGATCATGTTGTGGAAAATGGCCATCATGCACCTTTGGAACGTTCCCGGAGCATTACATAAGCCGAAAGGCATACGTCGATAGGCAAATGTTCCATAAGGGCAAGTGAAAGTAGTCTTCTCTTGGTCTTGCGGGTCAATCGGGATTTAAAAATACCCGGAGAATCCATCTAAGAAACAATAGTACTCATTGCCAGCTAATCGTTCTAACATTTGGTCCATGAATGGTAACGGGAAATGGTCTTTTTGGGTGGCATCGCTAAGTTTCCTATAGTCAAAACAAACACACCACCCGATAACTAACCTAGTCGAAATTAACTCGTTATTTTCATTTGTTACAACGGTCATACCACCCTTTTTGGGTACACAATGCACGGGGCTAACCCAATGACTATCAGAGATAGGGTAAATCAATCCGGAATCAAGGAGTTTTATAACTTCCTTTTTGATAACTTCATGGATTTTTGGATTAACCCTTCTTTGATGTTGGGCCGCCGGTTTAAAGTCATCTTCCATTAAGATTTTGTGAGTGCAAAACTGCGGGTCAATACCCTTAATATCGGAGACTTTCTAAGCAATTGCTTGCTTGTGAGACTTTAAAACCTTTATGAGGTGTTCCTTCTCTTCGTCTTTCAAGTTTTTAGCAATAATGACGGGTAATTTATCGGTACCCTCTAAAAGTGCATACTCGAGATGAGAAGGTAAGTCCTTGAGTTCAAGCTTCGAGGGTTCATCAATTGAGGATTTAACGCTTTTAAGTTCTTTATAATTTAGGTCCTTCGGAGGGAGAGGAGAGTACGGGTCATTATTTACCATTTTTTCAATTAGACAAATGTCACCCTCCGGATCAAATTCAGCATCATTAATTCCCGATAGAACTAAGTCATTTACAAGATAAGTTTCAATTTCTTCTAGAATGAAATCGCCTCCCTCAAATGGGGTAAGGGAGGGAGAATATTTAGCAAATGATCGGTTCAGAAATTGGAGTCGGATTGCCACTCTCGGAATTGTCAGAAA
>BQNB010091030.1:5387-23721 GCA_026074375.1 Tanacetum coccineum
GAAAGTTATATAATTTTAAAATTTACAATATATACCCTCCATTCATAAATTCGATTTGCATTATTAGTCCAAAATCGTTATATACTTGGTATTTTTTTGATCTCGAAATCAATTTGCAGGTTATAGCTTATTACTATAAGTTAAAATAAGTTGCTTTTTACAAGCTTATAGCTTATAAATGAGCTTATGAGTTCGATAACCCAAAATGGGTGTGTTTGGTTTAGAAATTGTAACCCGATGGGTTAAGGCTTTTAGGGTTTGATTCAATGCTTATAAAAATGATAAAGGAGCTTATAGGAATAGCTTATTAGGGTTTTTGAATATAGCTTTTAGGGTTTAAAGAGGTGCATTTGGTTTAGGAAAACCAAACGTGTGGGCTTAGGATTTAGGGGCTTATTCCTTGGGATTATAAAAGTGCATAAGAACTTATTAAGATGAGAATAGCTTAAGCTAGCTTATTTATAGTTTGCATGGGCTTTAGGGTTTCAAAGTGGGTCGTTTAGGGCTCGATTGGGTTTAAAGGTTTCCAAAAGAGTTTTAACTTGATCAAATGATTATAACAAGGTTTATACATGATCTAAAACAATACAAGAGCTTATAGAACAAGTGAAAAGGCTTACTAGCACACGAAATGGGTCAAAAATGATGAAATGGGTCAAAATGGCTTGGAGATGAATCAAGAACCTTTTCCTTCTTAACATTGTCTTCTACTTGGCTTAGTCTTTCTCTCTTCTCTTCTAGGGCTTGGCTAGCACATCATTTGAGTATGTGTTAAGATTAAATGGTGAGTTAAGGAGGTGTGCATGTTTCGGGTTTATATAGGGTACGAATGGAGTAGTGCCCAAGTTTGTATGATGCCTAAGTGTTGTAACTTAGCATACAAGGGTGCAAGATGACTAGTATAAGCTAGGAGTGTAGCTTAGCAAGATTTTATAGGGGTGTGAGGGTTCGGTTTTACAAGGAGGTGACAAGGAGGCTTGCTTGGGGCTCAAGGGTATGACAAGGTGCTTTTGTTCTATCAAGGTGGTGACAAGGAGGCGAAAGGAGGCTAGCAAGGTGGTGACAAGGTATGGAGGGTGGTTGCTTGGTTATGGATTT
Organism: Tanacetum coccineum; assembly: GCA_026074375.1. Taxonomy (NCBI): domain Eukaryota; kingdom Viridiplantae; phylum Streptophyta; class Magnoliopsida; order Asterales; family Asteraceae; genus Tanacetum; species Tanacetum coccineum. The sequence continues at coordinate 6,486 of BQNB010091030.1, forward strand.
GGTTAAGAACTAGTTTAAGTGTTATCGGGGTTATTAGGGTTTCAGGTTTAGGTTTAGGTTTTGGATGGCTATGGGTTGAAAAGGAGGGAAACTATGGCTCAAATGTGATGCTTAAGAAGCTTGTAATCTATGCTAGAAAGGTGGTAAGAAATATCATAAGTATTTGGAAGGAAAATGGCTTATTTGAATATTGTGCTTAATCGGATTGTACTTAGAGCTTTAGTGAGTTGTACTAGGATTTTAGAGGGAAATATAATTTAAATAATATGGATTGTAACCTTGTACACTTGTATTGTATGTAAACATTACATGTAATCGGGGTTTTGATATAAACATTAACATTCAACTTGTGATATGCATAGTGATCTTAAGACTTTAGGCTTGAGCTAGTTCCTTTAAGCTTGACCTGTATGTGAACTTAAACTTCTTTGAGATCATCAACCAAGCATAATCTCTTATTATCATCTTGTGACATTTTCGCCATCTTGTGTACTTGTAACTTTCAGACCGACATGCTCATATTTTTCTTGAGATTGAAAGCTTGTGTAGCCATCTTTCTTTAAATTCTTTAACTTTAACACTTCGTCACTTCATGGAAGACGTGTGGTATCATTGTAGCGGAAATTTCTTAAAAGTCTTTAACTTTAATACTTTGTCACTTCAAGAAAGACGTATGGTATTAGAGTAGCGGAAGTCTTGAAACATGTACGTGAGCTTTCATGATCTCTTTACATATGCCGATGGAGTATGAGCATGTGGCTATGAATCTTGACTTGTCTTGTATCAGTTGCGGCTACCATCGGGATTACCTGTATAAATGGGTTAGTGATAAACAATATATATGGACGAAAGTTTCTTTGTCACTTCATCGAATATGGTTGCAATAACCACGGTTCCCCGTTGATCAGTATAAATACTGCCTGTGATCAGGTAGAATTCTGAAGAATCTCCTTAACAGAGTTTCGCATCTGCACTAGCCGTTCTCATTATCATAGCGTCTCAAAGCAGACAACATGGTATGAGTGAACCAGTAAGACAAAGTCTCACCGATTAAAATAAAAATTGATTTGAAAATCAATCAACGTATCAATTGCTAAAGTGATTTTGTGACACATCGATAGTTTTAGGTATTTCAAAATTTCAGCAATCGTCAATTCATAGTCTGGACTGAATTGATATCTAGTGTCACAAGTTTAATCCATATAGGATCTCACAATTCACCTATCACAAAGCTTGTTTGATGTTGGCTCTGGAAGGATTTCCATCGTCATTGTGAATACTTTAGTATCACTCTGATGTTCTGGCAATATCATAAGGATAATGCGTAGGACTCTTAAGTTATTACTTTTTTCACAGTGTGTGAGCAACAAATATATTTTAATAGTGTCCTAGTAAGATTTATAGATGATCTCTTTTGGCTCTAGACTCAATATTGCACATTTGGTTTTAGTAATCGGAGGGTGGAGCAGACTACCACCTTTTCAATACCAACTAACTCGGAGTGAGAAAGTCAATAGAAATGCGTGTAATCTCCGTGAGAACTGAAATAAGAGTCTTTTGAGAGACCTTGAGTGGCTATGGAGGGTTGGGCACTGGGCACTGGGCACTGGGTCCATGATGACTATCTTCAATACAAGACAACAGCTTAGTATTTCTGCTAGCATATGTATTGACCCGGTTTCTGCCTAACTGTAAAGAGGGATTCTTTCTTTTCACCCTTTATCTTAACTTTTCTTTTTCATTCTTCAACCCCTTCAATGCTTACCCAGAATTCATAACTAACACCTTGTTAGGTTTGTTCCAGTGTTAGCTCTGTCTTATTCTGCATTTTCCCCTTTTCTTACTTTTTCTCCTTTTTATCATACCTAAGGACTTCTATTCTAACTAATGGAATGTCCCTGGGTAGATCCCTCCGGTTCTGGCTGGATTGTGGGAACGAACACCTATACCTAACCACCCAGAAGTTTTAAGAAGTTCTGTCACAGAATGGAATAACACATACATTGTGTGGAGGAACAAGCCTAGAATAGAACATTTAAGCTTGGATGATCATTACAACAACCTGGAAGATCGACGAAACCATTAGAGGTCAAAGGGACATCATGCTCAAGTACAAACACACAAAAAATTTAGACTTTGTGTCATCATAACAGCCCAGTAGTAAAATGGAGCAGTTAATCTGCTCTCTTGGTGCTAATAATACTTTGCCTCAAGCTATGCGGTCTAATCTACAACAATTGACAACTTGAGTGATGCGGTCATTTTTGCTTTCTTTGCAAGTCAACCAAATAGTCTATAACTTGACAATGAGGACTTGCAACAAATTCATCTTGATGATTTAGAAGATATGGATTTAAGGTGGAAGATGGCTATGCTAACAATGAGGGCAAGGAGATTCTTAAAGAACACTGGAAGGAAGTTTTCTGTGAATGGTACTAAGACCATTGGGTTTGATAAGTCTAAGGTGGAGTGTTACAACTGCCACAAAAGGGGACACTTTGTAAGAGAGTGCAGGGCTCCTAGGAACTAAGAAAACAGGAATAGGGAGAACACAAGAAGGGTTGTGCCAGTAGAGATGATGGTGCTGGTTATGATTGGAGTGATCAAGCAGAAGAAGGTCCAACTAACTTTGCACTCATGGCTTACACTTCCACAAGTTCTAACTCTGAGGTATCTACTGATTCAAACTGTTCATCATCTTTTTTGGAAAATGTTAAAATTCTTAAAGAACAAAATGAACAATTGTTAAAAGACTTGAGGACATCTAAGTTAAATGATATTACTTATACAACAGGTTTAGAGTCTGTAGAAGCAAGACTTCTAGTTTATAAGAAAAATGAGTCTATTTATGAGGAAGATATCAAGGTCTTAAAATTTGAGATTCATTTAAGAGAAGTAGCCATTACAGAGCTTAGGAGGAAGTTGGAACTGGCTCAAAAACAAAAAGATGAAATTCAACTAACAGTAGAAAAACTTAAGAATTCATTTAAAATTTTAAGCAAGCTAATAGACTGTCAGATAGTTGATAAGTGCAAAACATGTTTAGGGTATAATGTTGTTCCACCTCCCTATACAGGAAAATTTATGTCTCCAAAACCTAATTTGTCATTCTCTGGTCTAGAAGAGTTTGTGAATGAGCCTATAGTTAGTGAGCCTACAGTTAAGAAGCTTGTAGTTAAGACTAGTGAAGCTAAGACTAGTGAAGCTAAGACTAGTAAAGCAAAGCCTAAGGTTGTTAGGAAGAATAATGGTGCTCTAATTATTAAGGATTGGGTGTCTGATAGTGAGGAAGAAGATGTGCTTCAGGCTAAGATAGAGAAGAAAACTGTTAAACCTAATTTTGCTAAAATAGAGTTTGTTAAATCTAAAGAGTAAGTAAAATCTCCTAGGAAAACAATTGTTAAACAAGGTAATCAAAATAGGATGAACACACATATACCTAGAGGAAACCAAAGAAACTAGAATAATATGATGTCTCAAAAACTAGGTAGTAATGTTGAGATGATTAACAAAGCTTGCTATGTGTGTGGAAGTTTTGATCACCTGCAGTATGATTGTAATAACCATAAGAGACAATTTAATAATAAAAAGATGGTAAAACTAGTATGTAACTATACTTAAAGGGTAAATTACCATAATTTTTCTAGAATGACTCACCCTAGTCCTAAAAGGAACATGGTTCCAAAAGCAGTATTAATGAGGTCTGGCCTAGTATCACTTATTGCTGCCAGACCAGTTAATACTGCTCAACCCAGAACAACAGTGAATAGTGCAAGATCAATGACAAATGTTTTTAATAAAGCACATTCAACTATTAGAAGGCCCATTAACAACAAAAGAGCAACTAAAAATAGTAATTTCAATCAAAAGGTTAATACTGCTAGGCCAAAAGCAGTACTAAATACTGTTAAGGGAAACCAGGTTAATGATGTTAAGGTCTCAGCTTGTTGGGTTTGAAAACCAAAGACTAAAGTAATAGACCATGTTTCTAAACACAACAGTGCATCAACCATCTTAAAAAGGTTTAATTATATTGATGCACAAGGCAGATCCAAGTCAGTGATGGCTTGAGTCCCCAAAAGAGAATTATTTTCTTACCTTATGTGCAGGGCAATCCATAGCAAGATTTCAGGAGAAAGGAGTGTTTGATAGTGGATGCTCATGGCACATGATAGGGAACATGTCCTATCTTACTGACTTTGAAGAAATTAATGGAGGATATGTTGCCTTTGGAGGTAACCCTGAAAGAGGGAAAATCATAGGCAGAGGTACAATCAAAACTAGTAATTTAGATTTTGAGAATGTGTATTTTGTAAGAGAGTTAAAGTTTAACCTTTTTAGTGTCTCACAAATGTGTGACAAAAAGAATAGTGTTCTCTTCTTTAATGAACTGATGTATTGGTTTTGATCTTCCAAAACTTTAGTTAACTGATAAAAGTCATGGTTTTACTTTTAAAGTTCCTAGAAAAAGAACAATATATGTATAGTGTTTGATTAAAGAATATTGTCCTAAAAGGAGGTCCTAACTTGTCTCTTTGAAATAGAAAATCTGATGAATCTATTACTTCGGCATAGGAGGCTTGGATACATAAATTTAAAACTAAGAATAAATGGTTAAGGAATTCTTCTTGTAAGAAGTTTACACTTCAAAACTTTTTGAATTCATTCAAACCTAGTTGCTTGTCAAAAGGGAAATGAAAACATTTTTTTAAGAGCTTCTTGTTGTACAAATAGTAAGTTCAATCAGCCAACCTTTACATATGTTACACATGGATTTGTTTGGTCCAACATTTGTGAAAGCTTAATGAAAAAAAGATGTATTGCTAGTTGTCATGATGATAATTAGTTGGTTTAGTTGGGTTTTTATTTCTAGTACTAAGGATGGACTTGTGGCATTCTTAACTCCTTTATCACTACATTTGAAATCTAATAGATCAAAGGCGTTAATGTAATTAGGTGTATGACTATGGAAACTGAGTTCAGAAATAAGGAGATAAATCAGTTTTTGAGAGGAGGGAAATGGTTATTAAGAGAGAATTTAGTGTTGTACTTAGAAACTCCTCACAACAAAATAGAGTAGCTAAGTGGGAATAATAGAAGCACTAATTAAGGCTACATAGATAATGCTAGCTGATACTAAACTACATACTACTTTTTGGTCTGAAGCAGTTAATATTGCTTGCTATGTGCAAAATAGGGTATTAGTAACTAAGCCTCATAACAAGACATCTTATGAACTTTTTCTTGGTTAGGAAAAGAACAAACTTTAGCTTCTTGAGGACCATTGTGGGTGTCCTGTTACAAATTCTTAATATCATCGCCATAGATCACTTAGGCAAGTTTGATGGTAAGGTTGATGAAGGATTCTTTATTGGGTACTCAATCAATAGTAAAGCGTTTAGAGTATTCAAAAAATAGGGACTCTATCCCACACAAGAGCAACTAGGATAGTTGAAGAGAACTTGCATGTCCAGTTTAGTGAGGATAGACCTAATATTGCAGGAAGTGGACTAAATTGGCTTTTTGATATTGATGCACTAACAAAGTCAATGAATTATAAGCCAGTTATTACAGGAAATCAGTCTAATGGTAATGCAGGTACAAAAGCTTGTCATGATGCAAGTAAAGCTAGAATGGAGACAGTACCTGGCAAAGATTACATACTACTACCATTATGGACTGTTGATTCACCATTCTCTAAAAGTTTAAAGAGTTCTCAAGATGATGGATTCAAACCTTCAAGTGATGATGAAAAGAAGGTTAATGAAGATCCAAGAACAGAAAGTAAAAGTTATCTAGAGAAGGAAAATAATGTTAACAGCACTAATAATGTTAATACTGTTAGTTCAAATATGCCTAACAACATTAACAATGTTAATGCTGCTAGCACAAATGAAGTTAATGTTGTTGGTGTAAAAACAAGCATTTAACTTCTAGATGATCCAAATATGCCTAAATTGAAAGATATTGTTTATTCAAATGATGATGAAGATGTTGGTGCAGAGGCTGACATGAATAATTTGGATGCATTTATGCTTGTCTGTCCTATTCCAACTACAAGAATACACAAAGATCATCCAGTTGAACAAATTAATAAAGACTTGAATTCAGCACCTCAAACAAGAAGAATGACAAAGAATTTGGAAAAAATGGTTTGTTTAGTTCAGTTTAGCAAAGAACAAACCATAAAGACTTTCAAAATTGCTTGTTTGCTTGCTTTTTATCACAAGAAGAACCGAAAAAGGTAATCCAAGCATTGAAGGATCCAAGCTGGATAGAGGCTATGCAGGAAGAGCTTCTACAATTCAAGCTACAAAAAGTTTGAACCCTGGTGGATTTACCAAATAGCAAAAGGCCCATAGGCACTAAATAGGTTTACAGGAACAAGAAGCATGAAAGAGGCATTGTGATAAAGAACAAAGCAAGGTTGGTTGTTGCTCAATGGTACACACAAGAAGAAGGGATAGACTATGATGAAGTCTTTGCCCTTGTTGCAAGAATTGAAGTAATTAGGCTATTTTTAGCTTATGCCTCATTTAGAGACTTTGTGGTGTACCAGATAGATGTCAATAGTGCCTTTCTTTATGGTAAGAATGAAGAGGAAGTCTATTTTTGTCAACCACTAGGATTTTAAGATCCATACTTCCCTGACAGAGTATACAAAGTAGAAAAGGCACTTTATGGACTGCATCAAGCTCCTAGAGCATGGTATGAAACCTTGTCAACTTATTTGTTAGACAATGGGTTTCAGAAAGGAAAGATTGACAAGACTTTGTTTATCAGAAGAGACAAAGGTGACATTCTGTTAGTTTAAGTGTATGTAGATGATATCATTTTTGGCTCTACAAAGAAGTCATTATGCACTAAGTTTGAGAAGATGATGCATAAGATGTTTTAAATGAGTTCTATGGGTGAACTCACATTCTTCTTAGGACTGCAAGTAAAGCAGAAGGAGGATGAAATATTTATCAGTCAAGACAAGTATGTGACTGAGATTTTAAAGAAATTTGGTTTTACTGATGTCAAGACAGCAAGCACAAATATGGAAACTCAAAAGGCTTTGCTCAATGATGAAGATGGTGAAGAAGTGGATGTTTATTTATATATATCAATGATTGGTTCATTGATGTACCTTAATTCTTCAAGACCTGACATCATGTTTGCAGCTTGTGCCTGTGCAAGATACCAAGTCAACCTAAAAATGTCGCATCTTCATGCTATGAAAAGAATTTTTAAATACTAAAAAGGTCAACCTAATTGGGCCTTTGGTATCCTAAAGATTCACCTTTTGATTTGGTTGCATAACTGATAGTATTAGATGGTGTCACACGTGAATTGGTTACAATGTTTCATATAAGAAAAATAAAGTAAAATGATAAGAATGAAATCCAGTATTCCATGAGATAGTCTTCAATGATCTTGATCTACTTGAATACTCCAGCTTTATTTCTCTAGCTTGAAAATGAACACACTGTAAACATACCACCGAGGATGACTTATAAGTTTTTTCTACCGAATATCCTGGCCTTGATTGGATTTCTTCTCATAACTTCCAAACATGTCTTCAAAAGCTTGCTTCATTCGTTTCTTGTCACCTTAAAGTTTCTTGTTAGGAATTAAAAGTCTTTACACTTAGTACTGCCAAGCCTAAAAGTTTGTACTGCTCTGATTATAACTACCAGTACTAATTGATTAGTACTGCTAGTGTAAAAGTTAGTACTGCCAGTACTAACTTAATATTTCTGAAGAGAACTTAATACTGCTAAAGACTTAAGATTACCAGAAGAAGATAATGACTACATGAAGATAAAGACGTGTTAAGAGATATGTATAGACTTATTCAAAGTGTATATCTTATAAAGTTAGAAAGATATGTATATGATCAGAATTATAGAAGATCTTGAGTATCTTTAACGATTTGTAGTTATCTTGGAAAGGACTCCTTGGTGTATAAAAGGAGATCCTAGGTTATGGTTATTGTATTAATTCATATTCATAGAGTTGCATGCATAGCTTCAAGGTTGTAAACCCTAGTACTAGACAGAGTACTCGTATTATCATAATAATATTAAAGCTTTTTGGTTATATCATTGTTCATTCCAATTTACTGTTTCATTGATATTTCTTCTAAGTATTAAAAAATAGATTCCGCATACTCTTTAGTATTCATAAAGTTTCTACCATTGTTGTTTTGGATCTATCCAAAGCAACATAATCTTTACAAGCTAAAGAATAGATCTGGAGTTGGGATCAACAAGTGGTATCATAGCTTGTGTTCTGAAACTTTGATCTAGAAGAAACAAACAAGAAGAACTCTTTATTCACACAAAGAGATGGATCTAGAAACTACCCAAACCAATGCTATTGCAAAGTTGCCCATTCTTAAACAAGGTGAATATGAGATGTGGAGACTAACAATAGAGCAATACTTTCAAATCCAAGACTATGCTCTATGGGATGTCATAGAGAATGGCAACTCTTTCAAACCAACAGCACGAACAACATCAAATGCTGATGGTACTTCTACTTCAATGATACCAGGTCCTGTTACTACTGAAGAGAAGGCCCAAAAGAAGAATGATGTAAAAGCAAGAAGTATGTTGCTGATGGCACTTCCCAGTGAACATCAACTGACATTTAATCAATACAAGGATGCCAAGACTTTGTTTGATGCCATACAAACAAGATTTGGTGGTAATGATGCCACAAGGAAGACTCAAAAGACACTTCTGAAGCAGATGTATGAGAACTTCAATACTCCAAGCACAGAGTCACTTGACTCTATTTTTAACAGGCTTTAAAAAATTGTTAACCAGTTGGCCATCTTGGGTGAAAACATCTTTCAAGAAGATCTCAACTTAAAAATTTTGAGAAGTCTGCCTTCTGAATGGAACAGTCATGTAGTGGTCTGGAGGAATAAATCAGATCTTGACACAATGAGCATTGATGATCTCTACAACAACTTCAAGATTATTGAACAAGAGGTCAAAAGAACTGTAACATCAAGCTCAAACTCAAACTCAAGCTCTCAGAATATGGTCTTTGTGTCATCTCTTAGCAGTACCAATGAAGTTAATATTGCAAATGTTTAAGTTAGTACTGCTAACTCTCCTGTTAGTACTGCTGATTCTCCAGATAGTACTGCTAACTTAAGTGATGCCAATGTCTATGTGTTTTTGGCAAATCAACCAAACGGGTCTCAACTTATTCATGAAGACCTTGAACAAATCCATGAAGATGACCTAGAATAAATGGATTTGAAATGGCAGTTAGCTTCACTGAGCATGAGAGCAAGAAGGTATTTCCAGAGAACTGGTAGGAAGATCACTATCAATGGGAGTGATACTGCTGGATATGACAAGTCCAAGGTAGAATGTTTCAACTGTCATAAGATGGGACATTTTGTAAGGTAATGCAAAGGTCCTAGGAATCAAGACAGCTCAAGAAGGACTGTGAATGTGGAAAAACTTCTTCTAAAGCTATGGTGGCTATTGATGAAATTGGTTTTGATTGGAGCTTTATGGCAGATGAGGAAGTACCTACCAACATGGCTTTCTCAGACTCAGAGGTATATAATGAAAAAACTTGTACTAACACCTGTCTTAAAAGCTTTGAAACTCTTAAAACTCAATATGATAATTTAAGATTAAAGTTTAATAAATCTGAGTTTAATCTAGCTACCTATAAAAGAGGTTTAGCATCTATAGAAGAATAACTTGTCTTTTACAAGAAAAATGAGGTTATGTTTTGTGACCAAATTGTTGTTCTAAAAAGAGACACCTCATTTAAAGACTCAGAAATCAATGCTCTTAAAAGTGAGATTGAGAAGCTTAAGAAAGAAAAAGAGAGTAATCAGATTAAAATTGACAAATTTGAAAATGCTTCTAAGAGCTTAGATAAATAAATAGGGAGTCAAATATCTGATAATAATAGAAAAGGCGTGGGATTTGTAAGCTATAATGTTGTTCCACCTCCACCTATAGGATTATTTGTACCCCCAACTATTGATTTGTCCAACTCTGGTCTTGAGGAGTTCCAACAACCTGAGTTTGAAGGATACGGACCTAAGGCAATAAGAGTGTCTGTAAAGATACCTCTAATGAGGTTAAGAAAACTCCTGATGCCCCATTGGGTAAGAAGTTGGTGTTAGAAAAAGAGAAGCAAACTATTTTTCCTACTAAGATAGAATCTGTTAAATAACAAGAAAAATCATCTAGGAAACCAGTTAAGTATACAGAGATGTATAGATCACAAAAACCTAGGGGAAATCAAAGAAACTAGAATAATCTTAAATCCCAATAGCTAGGATGTGATTTTGTGATGTATAATAAAGCATGTTTTGTTTGTGGAAGTTTTGACTATGTGCAAGCTCACTGCAATTACCATTAAAGGGAAAGGATGGTAAATGGGAATAATTATACAAGGGTGAATTATAACTATTCTGCTAAAAAGGCTCACCCTAACTCTCACAGGAACATGACTCCCAGAGTAGTTTTAATGAAAACTGGCCTAAAACCACTTAATACTGCTAGGTCTTTTAATACTGCTTATCCCAAAACTACAGTTTATAGAGCTAGACCAATGTCATGTTTTTCAAAATTAGCTCAATAACTGTTCAATGAGTACTATCAATCAAGGACAGCATTAACTAACAAAAACTTTAACCAAAAAATTAATACTGCTAAGGAAAAAGTTTATACTGCTAAACCAAAAGCAATTAATACTGCTAAGCCAAAAGCAGTTAATATTGCTAGGCCAACTCAGCAGTAGTTAATGCTGTCAAGGCAAATCAGGTTAATGCTGTTAAGGCTTCAACATGTTTGGTTTGGAGACCTACCAAACTTAACAGTGCATCAATTACTTTCAAGAGACACAATTATATTGATGCACGAGGCAGATCCAAGTCAGTGATAGCTTGGGTCCCTAAAGGAAACTAATTTCCTTATTTTTATGTGCAGGTTCATCCACAAAAGGAAGATCAAGGATATGTTGATAGTGGATGCTCTAGGCACATGACAGGCAACTCAAAAGAGGTCGGGACACAAAGATACCTCAGTCTAGTGGTCTCCCTGAAAAGGTTGGTGATGAGGCTGTCCATAAGGAGTTAGGTGAGAGAATGGAAAGGGCTGGCACTACTGCTTCTAGCTTAGAAGCAGAGCAGGACAGTGGTAACATGAATAGGATCCAATCTATGGCAACACTTAATGAGCAAAGTCCTTAGGGAACTGGTTCAGGTAGTGGTCCCAGGTGCCAAGATACTAAATTGGGGGATGTAGATGCTCAAACTAGGTTTGAGACTACATCTAAATAGTCCAATGATCCACCTCTCTCAAGAGTTAACACACTTAGAAGTGGGGAGGACAATATGAAACTAATGGAATTGATGGAACATTATACAAAACTGTCTGAATTGATAAGAATAAGAAAAGAGAGATATAGTGGGCTAAAAAACAGAAAGAGAATCGTGTGATAAAAACATAAAGAGTGATTTGGTGAGAAAAAGAAATGAGAAATTTAGTGAGCTGAAAAACAAAAAGAGAGATTGTGAGAATTAAATTTTTTGATGGCAATGCTTGTTGGAACAGAATTGAAGTAGATATTGCTGGGTATAAACATAATACTGCCAGTATTAAGTTAGTACTGCCATGCATATCTTAATACTGCTGGGTAAAGTTAATACGGCTGGGCTTAAAGTTAGTACTGTTAGGCTAAAATTAGTACTGGTGGGTGATCGTCAAGGTTATAAATAGCGTGAAGCGTGACGTAGCGGCATAGCCAAGCCTCAAGCTTTAGCGTGAGGCGTTGCGTCATATTAAAGAATAGTGTTATGATGAGTTTTGTGAAAGAAAGCATTAAGAGGAATTTAGTATAGCTAGAACTCCTCAGCAAATGTGTTGCTGAAGAGAACGAAATAAGACTCTAATTGAGGTGCTAAACCATGTTAGCTGTATCTAAGGTTACCTACTACATTTTGGGCTGAAGTAGTTAATACTGCTTGCTATGTGCAGAATAGGGTAAATATAGTTAAGCCTTCTATAACAAGACCCCTTATGAATTGTTTAGAGGTAGAACTCTGCTCTAAGCTTCATGAGGGACCATTTGGATGGCATGTTACCATCTTAAAAACCTTAGTATCTTGGCAAGTTTGATGTAAAATATGATCGATGGTTTCTTTGTTGGTACTCATTGGTCTAGTATGGATTTTAGAGTATAACAACATTGGAAACCAGGAAGTAAAAGAAAACTTGCACAATTAGGTTCTTGGGGAAAATATAACCTTTTTTTATAGGTGATGTCCAAAGTGGCTGTTTGATATTAATAGTCTAACAAAATCAATGAATTATGTGCCAGTTGTTGCAGGTACAAACTCTAATGATTTTCCAGGTTCAAAAGAAAGTAATGGTGCAGGTCACACTAGCTAAGGAGACTGATTTAGCAAGGACTACATTGTGATGCAACTTTGGAAAGATGGTCATTTTGATTGTTTTTCAAAGAATTCTAGTGATGATGAACCACAACCTTCTAGTAATGCTGAAAATAAGGATGATGAAGGTGTAAGTAAAGCAAGTGGATTTAGTGATCAAGAGCAACCTGAGAGGAGTACTCCAAATATTAATACTGCTGGGCCAAGTATTAATACTGCTAGTGCAAATTTTAAAACTGGTTGTTTAAATATTAATACTGTTAGTCCAACAGTTATTACTACAAGGTCAAATAGCTCTCAAAATGTATCTGACATGTTTTTTTTGGGAATAAGTGCTAATCATTGAAGCCACAATCATGTGATTTTTTGGTGTGATCAGAATTAGATATGAGCAAACTTACTACCTCATATTAAGTTCCTACTACTCCAAATACAAGAATCCATAAAGATCATTCACTTGATCATGTAATTGGTGATATACCATAGGTGTCAGATTAGGGATTGAAAATGAATACAAATGTAATGGGTTCATTAGTACTGTTTATGAAGGGAAAACTTATGAAGACCTTCATACTTGTCTGTTTGCTTGTTTCCTATCCCAGGAAAACCAAAAAGAATTGCTAAAGATTTAAGTGATCCAGCTTGGGTAGAAGCAATGTAGGAGGAGCTTATACAGTTTAAACTACAAAAGGTTTAGATACTAGTGGTATTCATGCCTTAAGGTAGAGGGCTATGGTTACATATGGATATTCATGAAAAGTAAGATGAGGAGGCATGAACCAAGGAACAAGCATTGGTAGTTGCCCAGGGATTATACTCAGAAAGAGTTTATTTATGTATGAAGTTTTTGATCCTGTGGACTAGAATTGAGGCAATAAGGCTGTTCTTAGCTTATGCTTCCTTTATGGGCTTCTGGTATATCAGATGGATGTAAAGAGTGCTTCTTTATGGTACAATTGAAGAGGAGGTTTATGTGTGTCAACCTATAGCAATTTGAAGAGCCTGGGACTATCTCTGACAAAGTTTACAAAGGTGGTTGAAAGCACTGTATGGTTTACATCTAGCTCAGAGCTGTATGGAACCTTGGCCAAAGTTTTATTGGGACAATTGGTTTAAAGAGGTATGATAGATCAGATCCTTATTTATTTTAAGAAGCAAAAAGGAGATATATTTTACTTGTCAGGTCTATGTTGATGACAATTATCTTTGGCTCTTAACAAACGGGAGTTGTGTATGAATTTGAAAACTGATGCATGACATGTTTTTAGATGAGGTCTATGGGAGGAACTCAATTTCTTTTAGGTTTGCAAGGAGCAAGAGGGAATAAGGATATTTATCAATCAGGATAAATATTGTCAGCTGAGATTATTTAAGGATGTTGGTTTTCAAAATGTCAGTCAGCTAGAACCCCATTGGATACAGGAAAGCCTTTGCTCAAAGACTCATGTAGTTGATATGTGATGTTCATCTCTACAGTTAATTGATTGGATCATTTATGTATCTTTCACTCAATCTAGCATCAGACATTTGTTTGCAGTATGTGCATTGTGCCAGATTACAAGTTACACCTAAAGTTAACCTCTCACATGCTTGTGAAAAAGGATCTTTAGGTATCTATATGGCCAACCTAAACTAGGCTTTAGTATCCTAGAAAATTCTTCCTTTGATCTGTGGCTTATTTCTGATAGTGACTTTGCTGAGAAAGTTAGATAGGAAATCGACATCAGGAGGTTGTTCAGTTAATAGGGTGATTTTTGATTTACATGGCTGTGCAAGCAGCATAACTGTGGTCTGCACCAATTCCTCTACAATAGAAAGATGAATATGTGGCTGCTGCTAGTTGCTATGGATAAGTACTCTGGATTCAGAATCAAATGCTGGATTATGGGTATAATTTTATGCACATCATGATTAATATTGACAATAACAGTACTATATGTATTGTTAAGAATCCTATTTCACATACTAAAACAAAACACATTGACATTAGATATCATTTTATAAGAGACTGCTATGATAAAAAGTTAATTCAAGTGGTTAAAATCCACACAGATCATAATTTTGTAGACTTACTTACAAAAGCTTTAGATGTTGGAAGGTTTCAGTACTTGGTTGCAAGTATTGGAATGTTAAATCCTTAGAATTTTAATCTCTTTGTGTCTTTGTAATGTTTGTACTGGATTAGTATTGTTAGTTTTGTCAATTAGTACTGCTAAGTATAATTAGTACTGCTAGTTAAAACTGTTAGTCATAATTAAAACTGTTATGAAGAAAATTCTTTAGATTGTGTTTTCTTGGTTTTGAACTAACACTTGCAGGATAAGCAAAGCAGTATGATTGGATTTGGTGATACCAATTGTGGAGTTTGAAAAGTTGTTGATTAATGATAGAGAGGTCTTAAGGATAACTTAACAAGGGTTAATACTAAGTTTACACCTGAGTTGGGAAGTCTTTTAAAAAACTTTTTCTTGAAATCAAACCTATGTCTGCTAGTGAGCCTAATGAAGCATCTGGGCATAGGTATACTAAAGGAATTGATGGAACATGTACAAAACTATCTGGATTCGTAACAAAAAGAAAAGAGAGAAGTTGTGAGTTGAAAAATAGAAATAGAGCTGTGTGATATAAAAATAGAAAGAATGAATTAATGAGAAAAAGAATTGAGAGATATAGTGAGCTGAAAAACAGAAAGAGAGTTGTGTGATATAAAAACAGAAAGAGTGAATTGGTGAGAAAAAGAATTAAGAGAAATGGTGAGAATAAAAACAGAAAGAGAGCTTGTGAGAATCAAGATTGATGATGGAAATCCTTTTTGAACGAAATTAAGGTTAAAACTGGTATCTCTAAAGTTAGTACTGCTGGACATAACTTAGTACGGCTAGGCTAAATTTTAGTACTGCTAGAAGACCGTTAGTACTGTTTGGGGTATAACAGAATTTCCTTCATTAAATATAGCCGTTGAGATATTTCCGCCAACTACTTCGCACATAGGTTTCCTTAATTTGGATAATTCTTGATCTTTCTATAAATCCTTCGATTGCTTTAAGATAAGAACAACTTTTATTCAAGTTGGTCAAATCAAAACCTTAAGCGTACCCTATATTATCTCAATTGACTCTACCAGACACTCATACTCTTATAGACGATCATAACCCAGCACACTAATCAACTCTTCCTACTTAAAAATGGCAAATTCAGAATTCTGTGACACGCACAACATGGTTGCTTACTTACAAAAGTCTGAAGGAAGTGAAGGTTTTCATCAGATAGTGGATTTTCTAAATACATGTCACATTAAGTATGCTCTCATTGAAAATCCTACTATCTATGTTTCTCTCATAAAACAATTTTGGCAAACTGCTACTGCACGCACACTTGAGAATGGAGACATGGAAATCACTGCTACAATAGATGGGAAAGTCAAGATTGTTTCTGAAACATCAATTAGAAGACATCTCAAGTTAGAAGATTCTGATGGTATTAGTGATTTGCCCACTACAGAGATTTTTGAGCAACTTGCTCTAATGGGGTATGTGTCCAACTCTGATAAATTAACTTTTCAAAGGGGACATTTCTCCCCTCAGTGGAAATTTTTGATTCATATCATCCTTCACTGTTTAAGTTCCAAGAAAACTGCTTGGGAATAATTTAGTAGCAATATAGCAACTGCTATCATTTGCTTAGCCACAAACAGAACCTTTAATTTTTCCAAATTGATTTTTGATGGCATGGTGAAAAACCGAGAAAGTAAGTCTAAATTTCTGATGTATCCGAGATTTATACAAATCTTTTTGAACAAGCAAAAGAGACTGCTTCTACCTCACCAAAGAACCTATATTGCTCATTCCCGTAACTAAAATTTGTTTAGCAATATAAAGAGGGCTTCAAAGGGATATACTGGGGTGGACACTCTATTGTTTCAAACAATGCTTGTTCAGCGTTAGATATTACAGGGTGAAGGATCAACAATCCCAGTTGAGTCCTATCACACACCCACAGTTGCTCCATCAACCTCACAACCACATCATTCACCAACCCTTATGGATTTTATCAGACAGTAAACTGAGGTTCCTCAACCCAGTTCTCCTACTTAAACCCATGTAGCAGATGAGGCTGCATCCACAGGTGTAGATGTCAGACATGGAGGGGCTACCACTACTGTCTCTAGCTTAGATGCAGGACAGGGCAGTGGTAACATTGATAAGACCTCTGCCATGACCCATGATTCACCTCTCTTAAGAGTTCATACACTTGGAAGTGATGAGGGCAGAATGCAACCTAATGAAATGATGGAATTGGTTACAAAATTGTTAGACAGAGTTGCAGTTTTGGAGAATGACTTAAAGCAGACAAAGAAAACCTATGGTGCTAGTTTTACCAAACTTATCAAAAAGGTCAAGACTTTGGAGAAAACTATCAAGTCAAGCAAAGTTAGAAGAAGAGCTCAATTTGTTGTATCTGATGATGACGAAGAGGATTCTTTCAATCAAGAGAGGAAAATTGCTGAAATTGATGAAGACCCTGATATTACCTTAGTACAACAAATGCATCATCATGATGCATAGACTCAGGAGAGGCAGGAGTATGATTTGGAACCTAATTTTGAGTTTACTGCTCCTGAAGAGGTTTATACTGCTGAGCCAGATATTAGTACTGCTAATGTACCAGTTAGTACTGCTGGTGCAGAAGTTAGTACTACTGCTAAAAGTTTAGTATACATCAGAAGGAGTGTAGCTGTGACAATCCGTCAATTTCAGATCGTTATTTATTTCTCGAGTATTAATTATAATTTTCATTTTTATGTTGAGATAT
>BQNB010091031.1:0-26984 GCA_026074375.1 Tanacetum coccineum
AGAGCTTTTTAAATTCGGACCAGGTAATCTTGTAAGCTTCCTCTATTCCAATAGGCTGGGCGAATGAATTCCACCAGGATAAAGCTTCCTCGATAGTACCAGTAGCAAATTTAACTTTGCAGTCCTTGGTACAGTTACTATAGAGAAATACTGATTCAGTTTGTTCAAACTAACAGATGAGGCCACTTTGTCTGGTGTTCCTATTGGTATTGTCAGTATTTGCCATGGTAGCAGCTTGTGCTTTCAGAGCTGCGGCAACACTATCAGCAACTAGTTTCCTGATGGCAGCCTAAGACATGGTTGGTGCTGCAGATGTTGGTGTCCTCTTGGGAGCCATTCTATCAACATTTATAAGACAACACAAAATAAGAATATATCATTATATGGATTCTTATTTAGTACAAGTTCTAACAAAGAAATACACATTCTTTGATATTACATTGCAGGATATAGTGGAAATTCTTTGGAATGGACACTCTAACAAGCATCTAACTCATTAGGTTTCTCGGGGACTGGTTCACTTTCCAATGGTTTCATACCGCGACCACTTAGATAACTTATCAAAGGCTAGTCTGGTGGTTGTGTAGGTGACCTAACCAGTGATGAGGATCCTACTGATGAAGATGGAGATAATGGTATGGGTGATCCAACAGGAGGCTCAGTGTCTCTAGGTGGTGTAGGTGGAATCATATGTTCAATATCTTGAGCGTTAATCATATCCGGATATAAAGGTTCATGAAAACCTGGTGGTAAGAGAGCCATAGTAACCTGGATTCATAAAGATATGATACATGAATAACATTAACACAGGGTATAGGATAGACAACCACGACATTAAACAACGAGGTATAATGGAATCACAACTTCATTATGTCATAAAAAACTTGTCTACATATTTTACATAATCAAAATTTGACAAGTGTCATTATTTATGCCACACATTCCGTGGTTGGATTCTAAACAAAAGCTGTAAATGACAAATATCTAGTCTAGTAGTCTGGTGGTCCTCCCTTGTGGTTCTTGAGCTCATGGATCTTGTCCAGAAGACTCTTCATATCTGATCGGTGGCAAACCTGGATATCCTCGATATAACACCCTGTGTTTTCAAGTCTTTGACGACGTCAATAAATGTGCTATTTATTTTTATTATTGTACGTGTTTGCTTAAAATTGTAAACGTCAAGTTAAATCGCGTACGCCAAAAATTAGCGTTCAATGTAAACGGGCATCAAACAATTAAATGTTTACATCAAGCAAGGGTTATATAATTATTTTGAGGATAATTAATAACTTTGTTCATTTTATTTTTATCGGATACGTAAAGTGTATACGTTTCGCGATAAATTGCGTTTAGGCACTCCCGGAACCACAAAAACTTTTCTACGCTTCAACAAATACCCACTTTTATACCCAATACATAAAAATTACAAAAATATATAATATATATCTTTGTTTTGCCGAATTACTTGCATCATGTACAAAGATATACATGAAAATTTACATAATACTTGCAAGATAGTCAAACAACACACCATACCTCTTTATGGCACCATCCCTACCATCCTTTGACTACTAACTATGACCTTGGCCATACCTTGAACCATTCCATGTCCCCTTGACTAGAATCACTTCCTATATACATGCATTGCTAGCTAAACTAACTCATATACTCAAAACACTTGGTAAAAATTTACAAAACCTCCTCCCTTGTCTCTCCATATGCTACGGCACAAAGCAACACACCACACAAACCCATATCAAATTTTCTACAACCCATACCCTTCTATATACACATATTCTAAGATATCTAAGGTAATATCAAGCATGGCTAAGCATTTCCAAGAATTAAACAAGTGAAAGAAAGCTAGGGTTTCTAATTAAGAAAAGCTACGGTTTTCTTGTGCAAGCTTTTGTTTTGTGATTAAAACCAAAGGGTTTATCTTTGTTCAACATCACCATCCTTCATCTAAGGTCCACTTGAACTCTTTATATTCTTGTTAACTTACATTTTATAAGTTTTCATGCATGTGTAAAATTTCTATTTTAGCTTAAATCACCAAATAGAGTTTACAGACAATGAGGTTTCACTGAAATAATCATATGGTTTGACTTTTAAATATGTGGTGATAATTACATATATCATATAAAAAGTATGGTAAAATGGTGTATCATATGGTTTTTGGGAGTAAACCATGATTATATAGTAAATTAGGGTTTTTCATAACTCATAATAATGTATTAACTTAAAGAAATACATAAGTCATGTAATGTTGATTATGACTTAAATCATGTTATATAACACTAAATAAAGTCCAATGGAAAAATGCACTTGTACAACACTTTGGTTATTATTAAAAAATGATATTTACGAACAAGTAAATTAAGAGATTTCTTAAGTAAAGTTATTATCCTAATTATTAACATAAATTATTTAACCTTGTAACTTTGGACACTTAAGGACTATTATTGTACAAAGACACATCATTATGTATGAATTTTAAGAAAAGAAAAATGAGACTTGTGGTAAAATACAAAAAGTAAAAGTTATAAAAAAAGATCATAAATGGACTTAACTAACAAGTCCACAAACATTTCGTCCAAATCCGAATTTTACATACACATTTTATATTTTTACAAGATAATACATTTCACGACGATTCCGGAAAAGTAAGAAACATGTTAAACGGAATTAATAACGAAAAAGTTACTTAAAAAACAAGTTATGACGATAATAAACGAATTCTTAAATAAATTTTTTATAAAACATTTTTATAAAAATCTCAAGAACACACATCAAGTGTTTAGTAATTTTAACAAATAATACACATTTTTTTAGGATTCCAAATTGAAAGAATCGTATATTTTTCAATTAAACGAACGAGTTATGAATTTCGCAAGTTTACGACAATTTATACTTTTATAAAACTATTTTTATAAAAGTTACTATTCATGACAGAAAGTTATATTTTTGTAAACCTCCTAAAATTATAAAACTTTCAAATACGAGAGCGTCCTCGAAAGAATCGTTAAAAACGGAGCTATAGACGAAAAAATACTACATTTACGGGTTTACGACGACGAAACTAATTTTTATAAAGCTCAAGTCTGAAGGGAGACCGTAAAAAGAGTACTGGTTCACCAGTAGGGTCCTAAATCCAAAATATCATTTAAGATACTCGTCTTGATACGAAAAATGGACATTAAGAAACGCAAGAACGGGTTTAAAACGCGAAAGTTACGCTAGATTTTTTACTAAAGTAATTATAACCGTTTTAACTTATAAAAACACAATTTTTCCTAAAACCATAAGTTGTGATTGAGCTATATAGAATATTATTGTTGTTATCAAAGTACTATATTACAATGGATTTTTCATAATGATGCCGTCTTCGGATGAGCGTTTCGTGACGTAGTTGTTTGTATTACGATTTAAAGTGTACCAACTCCTCGAACGGTTCATGTCATGACCTCTTTAATATGATAGCCCGAACGAATAGTACAATGAACCAATTCATAGATTAAATTCATTGTTGTTAGACTAAGTACTCCGTACTTACACTACCTTAATTTAATTAGGTTTGCATTGATCAATTCGCGTGGCCGTTAATTATGAACACTCGACATTACTTCACTCAAGGTTAGTACAAGCCCACGTTTTTACATGCTTTTTGTTTTACAAGTTTTTGTGGGGTGAAAAAACATGCGATGATTTTTACAACTGGACACAAGTGGTTAAGTTACATATTATGATTACATGTTGCTAAGTATCGATAACCATCTTGATCCCATTATCATGTAAACTGTTAATTACGATCGCGAAGTTATAAATAGATCTATTGGTTTATGACACTCCCGGTACGGGGTGATTAGCTATCACCATCGAAACGCACCGTATAGCCATATCCGAACATAGGAATGTTGCGGGTTAGAACATCACCACGGGCAAACGCCATTAATTTTGCATCCCAACATGTCAAGCCACATTGTCAAGAGCGTTATAGCAACGTAATTACATTTAAATGATATCTTCAACTGTTGCATATCATACACTTGAGAGATCTTGTGGTCCTACAATTATGATTATCAAACATATGAATCACCAAGATTATATAGACAATTTAAAGCAAGTTTTTCAGGGAATCAATAAGCACAAGGAGCGATGGATACATAGGTGGTTTTTGATATGTGAAGTCTTAGCATATAAAGATATTTGTCGCATTTCAATTTCTAATCAGTAAATATTTGGCCTTAAATCTTTGGAATTTTGGATTAATTGAACAAGTATAAGCTACAAAAAAAAAAAAAAAAAAAAAAGCGCAATGTAACAAATGACTTGTGTTTACAATCCAAGATGAAGTCGTTATCAATTTGACATGTTTTGGTCGTTCTAATATTTCTACTTGTGTGTTGATTCATGAAGTCCACGCCCCTGACCCATCATTCCTCGCGACCAAATTGGGGGTGTTACAAAAGGTATCAAGAGCCAAGTGTTAATAGAGAACAGTCAAATGTTATTGCTGGACAATAACCGTTTTCAACACCGAAATTCATACAAATGTGTTTTTACACGGGACCTCCATATGTGCATACATACATGCATACACGACTTTTTTCATATTGGGTTTGACAATATGCATTCATAATTGATATATGTGTTTATATTATAGTACGTCTATTACTATGAGGGTATATTTGTAATTAAACAAAGATGAGTTTTGCATTCTTTTCGCACAACACTACAAATGTTTATAAAGACTTAATATATATAATAGGGAATATTTCGTTTAGGCAAGGTATAAACGATAAGCTCTTAGGTCCTGAAGCGCTACCTAAAACATTAAGCCTATCGAAAATGATACCTTACCATCATTCATTTATGCCATAGGTCATACCGTATTTACCATACCATCCTTATATAATATATTTATATAAGTTTATGTATTAGCTCGTTGCAAGCTGTTATGTTTTCATTATCGATAGTTTACCTAACACAACCTTCATAAATAGCTCCGAGCCATCGAGATTCCAGTGAGCTTCTGATGAGGAGACTAGAGGGACCAATGAAGGAACAGCCTCTTCTTCTGATGCCTCACATACAGCCCATCTACCAAGCTACATTGCTAACTTCAACCGAGAGGATAAAGAGGACCCTTAGAGGATCCTACTGACTATCCTGCCAATAAAGTAGACAATTCTGATGAGAGTCATCTGATGATGACAACGTGATGATGATGTTGAGAAGGATAAGGATGATAAGGAGGAGGAGGATCACCTAGCTCCGGCCAACCCTTTGCTGTCCTACAGATGAGTCCTGTCCCCTCAATCTTAGAATACAGAGGCAATTTGAGACTGTGATGAGTCTGATTCTTACATTAACCCACCTCTCACACCATATCATCCTTGTCTTTTGATGACCAAATCCCGGTGCAGTAAATGGATATCTATTTAATACCATACTCCATGATCAACATCTACCAAGGCATGCATTCACTGAGTATGCTGCTGCACGACCTTCATCAATCACCACCACCATAGAATGTTTGAGTCACTTATAAAGATAACATAAGAGTCTAGCATGCTCGAATCTGAGAGACACCCTCGCCATAGACAAAAGATTGTCAGGTAGCTCATTTTGTATTCCACTAAACATGAGTAATACTCTTGGTAAGTTAATAAAAGCTTGTACTCTTTAACTTCAGTAAAAGAGTAATAATTATTCACTTAGACTGATGGTTATGATCAAATGCTACTTGACGATGGGATTTATTTATTGCTATTGTAGCTGTATCTATATCTATGCATAACGTATTCTCACTTACCTACTTTTTGGATCAACGGAGTGTCATGATTTTCACTTGAATGAAAACTTCAAATACATTTTGATTCCTGTGCTTCTCAGGAAAACAAATTTTGGAAACAACTGTTGATCAAGGGATGAGTGTTGAGGAAATTGAGCGGGTTATAGCCGAGCGAGTGGCTAATGCTATCGAGGCTATTGCCATTTATGAGACGAAAACCAACATGGCCCGTAAGTCAATAAGCCAGACCAAACAACAAGAATGCAAGGTAGCAGAGAATGCTAACAACAAGAGAAAGTGGGAAGGTAACCACAATGGGCAATGAACTGTAAAGTCGGAATTGCAAAAAGGTTGACCACATTACCCAGATTGTAGGAATCCTGCTGCTAAGCTAGGAATCCCAACAAACTCATGCCTGTTATGAGTGTGGCAAGTCTGAGACAACACTTCAAGAGTGAGTGTCCAATAGTGAAGTTCCAGAAACGTGTGGATAAAAAGATCAGCACTCTTGCTGAACGCCAGACTGAGAACAAGAGGAAGTTTGAAAACACTTCCCGAAATAGTCAGAATCAACAACAACAACAAATCAAGAGGCAAAACACTGGCAGGGCATACACTACTGGATCGGGTGATAAGAAACCATATGGGGGATCTAAACCCCTGTGCTCAAAGTGCAATTACCACCATGACGGTCCGTGTGCTCCAAAGTGCTATAAATGTAACAAATATGGTCACATCGCCCGTGACTGTAGGGGTACGGGAAATGCCAATGCTGTTAACAACCAAAGGGTCACTGTGGCAAGTCAGAAGGTTATTTGCTATGAATGTAGGAATCAAGGGCACTACAAGAGGGATTGCCCAGAGCGAAAGAACCAAAGTCATAAAAACCAAATTGGAGGTACTAGAGCACATGGAGTAGTGCATACCTTAAGAGGAGGAGAAACCGATCAAGACCCTAACAACATTAAGGATGAGATCAAAGCTTAAAATAGAAAGTTGGCTCGCCTTGCCTAGCAAACCCTAAGTTGAAATTATCTTAAACTTTATCTCCTTAGGAGTTCTCGTTGTATTTCTCTTAAATTTCAGTTGTACGAATGATTTCAAATTATCTATCAAATTATCGTATTATGAAAATTTCGTCAATATTTACCTAGGTTCCTTATTTGCTCTTACAAACTACTCTCTCGAATATTATGAAATTGTAATGCTATTTTGACGAAAATGAGCAATGCATCGTTAGTCCTCAATTATACATGGCCTGATCAACTATGTATAATTCAGGAAGGTACCATGCCGTGCTGAGAGTAGTCACTCTAAAAAAAAAAAAAAAAAAAACCTCGTGTTAAGGAAACAATTTTCTACTTATATCATGTTTTATGTGCGTATTCATAGAACGCGTTTACTTTTGGAAATCGAATTAGTAACCATATCAACTAAGCGGACCTTCACTCCGTCTTATTATAAAGTTGGCATCATCTTACACCAAATCCTAAGCCGAGAAGCCAAGACACATTACTAGTCGCCCTATGACAATTTCGCTATCGAATTTGCTCGCCATTAGAAGATTTACTAAATCACCCATTCAACATAAACTTAATGCCTAGTTTCGATGCTATAATCTGTATGGATTGGTTGGCGAAGTACAAAGCGGTCATTATATGTGCCGAGAAGATTGTTCGCATCCCCTGTGGAAATGAAACCTTAATCATACACGGTAATGGAAGTAACCAGGGAAATGTGACACGATTAAACATCATTTCATGCACTAAAACGCAAAAGTACATAGAAAAAGGGTTTCCTATTTTTCTGGCACATGTTAATGTAAAAGAGGTTGAAGACAAGTCGGAGAAGAAGCGACTTGAGGACGTGCCGATAGTTCAAGACTTTCCTGAAGTATTTCCTGAAGACTTGCCGGGTCTTCCTCCGACTCGACAAGTGGAGTTTCAAATTGATTTGGTACCTGGTGCTGCACCTGTAGCACGGGCACCTTATCGATTGGCGCCTTCCGAGATGAAAGAGTTATCTGAGCAATTGAAGGAGCTATCCGATAAAGGCTTTATAAGACCCAGTTCCTCACCCTGGGGAGCTCCGGTCTTGTTTGTCAAGAAGAAAGACGGATCATTCCGGATGTGCATTGATTACCGGGAATTGAACAAACTAACGGTGAAAAACCGTTATCCGCTCCCAAGAATTGATGATTTATTTGATCAGCTCCAAGGGTCGAGTGTTTACTCGAAGATTGACTTAAGGTCAGGTTATCACCAATTGAGGGTTCGAGAAGAAGACATTCCGACTTCAGAACTCGTTATGGCCATTACGAATTTCAAGTTATGCCGTTTGGTTTGACAAACGCACCTGCCGTATTCATGGACCTTATGAATCGGGTATGCAAACGCAGTATCTGATACTTCGTGATTGTCCTTTATTGACGATATTCAGATATATTCACAGAACAATGAAAAACACGAAGAACAACGTAAGCTAATCATATGAATAACTTAAGCAAGAGGAGTTGTATGCCAATTTTCCAAATGTGAATTTGGATTCCTACAGTACAGTTCCTAGGTTCCACGCGTGATCGATAGTGAAGAATTCATGTGGATCCCAGCCAGATGAATCCATTAGATTGGACATCTCCTAAGTCACCAACGGAGATTCATCAATTCTTAGGTCTTGCTGGATACTATCAAAGGTTCATTGAAGGTTTTTCAAAGATCGCCAAAACTATGACCAAGCTCACCCAGAAGAAGGTTAAGTTTGAATGGGGCGATAATAAACAATAAAGCAGCTTTCCACCGTTGAAGCAAAAGTTGTGTATGCACCATCCTGCACACCTGAGGAAGCGAAGATTTCATCGCATACTGCGATGCTTCGAAGAAGGGTTTGGGCGCTGTATTGATGCAGAGAGAAAAAGTGATTTCTTATGCATCCCGCCAGTTGAAGATTCATGAGAAGAACTACACGACTCAGATTTAGAACATGGTGGCGGTGGTGATCTCTCTCAGATCTGAGACATTATTTATACCGAACCAAGTGTACAGTGTTCACCGATCACAAGAGTTTGCAACACATTTTAGATCAAAAAGAGTTGAACATGAGGCAACGCCGATGGTTTAGAAATTGCTAAGCGAATTCCGATTGCGATATTTATCACCGGGGAAAGCAAATGTCGTTGCTGATACTTTATAAGCATGGAAGAACGAGAACCACCGTTAAGAAGTTCCGAAGCCATGGTATTATGACTATTAGTTTGGATCTTCCCAAACAGATCTTAAATGCTCAGACCGAAGCGCGAAAACCGGAGAACATTAAGAGTGAAGACGTTGGGGGAATGTTGATTGAAAACGCTAAATTTCCAGAAGCAATTAGAGAACAAAAGTTGGAACCACGTGCGGATGGAACCCTGTGCCTCAATGGCAGGAGTTGGTTACCTTGTTATGGCGATTTGCGGACTGTGATCATGCACGAATCCCATAAATCAAAATACTCTATTCATCCGGGTTCCGACAAAATGTACCAAGACATGAAGAAGTTATATTGGTGGCCCAACATGAAAGCCGACATAGCCACTTATGTTAACAAGTGTTTGACCTGTGCTAAGGTCAAGGCCGAACATCAAAGGCCATCAGGATTGTTGGTACAACCTAAGATACCCGAATGGAAGTGGGACAACATCACCATGGATTTTGTCACGAAGCTTCCTAAGACGTCTCAAGGCTATGATACAATTTGGGTGATCGTTGACCGACTCACTAAGTCTGCGATCTTCACACCAATGAGAGAGACCGATCCTTTGGATAAACTTGCAAGATTGTACTTAAAGGAGGTGGTCACGAGGCATGGGATACCCGTCTCAATCATTTGTGATCGTGACCCAAGATTCGCATCAAATTTCTGGAGGTCACTCCAGAATGCTTTGGGTACTAATTTAGATATGAGTACGTCATACCACCACAAAACAGACGGCAAGCGAAGAACCATTCCAAACTCTCGAGGATATGCTGCTTAGCTTGTGCCTCACGACTTTGGAAAGGGTTGGGCTAACCATGGCCCATTGGTCGAGTTCTCATATAACAATAGCTATCACGCTAGCATCAAGGCCGCACCATTCGAAGCACTTTATGGTCGAAAGTGTCGTTCACCTGTTTGTTGGACTGAAGTTGGAGAAGCTCAAATACTCGGTCCAGAACTAATTCAAGAGACCACTGAGAAAATCATCCAGATCAAGCAAAGGATGCAAGCCGCTCGTGATCGACAGAAGAGTTACGCTGACTTGAAGCGTAAACCAATGGAATTCCAAGTCGGGGATAAAGTTATGCTTAAAGTCTCGCCTTGGAAAGGGGTCGTGCGTTTTGGCAAACGGGGGAAGTTAAACCCTAGGTATGTTGGACCTTTTAAGGTGATAGAAAGGGTTGGAGAAGTTGCTTACAAGCTTGAACTTCCAGAAGAATTGAGCAGAGTCCATAATACATTTCATGTATCTAATCTAAAAAAGTGTCATGCCGACGAACCATTAGCCGTTCCGTTGGATGGACTTAATTTGGACGACAAACTCCATTTTGTTGAGGAACCGGTAGAAATAGTGGACCGAGAAGTTAAACGGTTGAAGAGAAGTCGGATCCCATTGGTCAAAGTTCGATGGAACTCCAAGAGAGGTCCTGAGTACACGTGGGAGCGTGAAGACCAATTCAAAAAGAAATATCCACACCTCTTCACCAAGACCACACCGTCGTCAAGTGCTGCATTGTGAGCCTTGAGGACAAGGCTCGTTTAACGGGGGAAGTCTATAACACCCTGTGTTTTCAAGTCATTGACGACATCAATAAATTCACAATGTACCTTTTTGAATTGTACGTGTTTGCTTAAAATTGTAAACGTTAGGTTAAATCGCGTACGCCAAAAATTAGCGTTCAATGTAAACGGGCATCAAACAATTAAATGTTTACATCAAGCAAGGGTTATATAATTATTTTGAGAATAATTATTAACTTTGTTCATTTTATTTTTATCGGATACGTAAAGTGTATACGTTTCGCGATAAATTGCGTTTAGGCACTCCCGGAACCACAAAAACTTTTCTACGCTTCAACAAATACCCACTTTTATACCCAATATACAAAAATTACATAAATATATCATGTATATCTTTGTTTTGCCGAAAATAATACAACATGTATAAATATATACATGAAAATTGTGATAAGTCTTACACATTGGTCAAGTTCATGCCATACCACTTTATGGCACACCATACCTATCTTACTTTGACTATAGACCATCCCTAAAGACCATACTATGTTCCTTGACTAACTATTGCACCTTTTAGTCATCTATATCTTATATACATGCAAGTATCTAGTAAGAGAACTCATACATATAAACACTTAACTAGAAAAATTCACAAAACCTCTCTTATAAGCCTATATAGGCCACGGCATTATACCACCTCCCACACAAATCCATACAAAATTTTCTACAACCCTTACACTTCTATATACACATATCCTAAGATGTACTAAGACATTTGCAAGCATTGGTTAACCATTTCCAAGTTATAATCAAGAAAAAGAAGCTGAGGGTTTTAGTGAGGAAATGTAGAGTTTATAAGTGCAAGTTTGGTTTTTGTGGCTAAACAAGGGTTTAGCACTTGTACATCATCATCATCATTCTTCTTAAGGTCCATTTAAACTCTTTATGTTGCTATAATTTTCATTATTATGCATATGATATTTCTAGTTAGCTTAAATCACCATTTAGGTTTTAATCATGAAAATAAAGTTTTCACTTGAAATGACCACATGGATTACTTATATACATGTTATGTTATTACTTACATTATGTTAAAAAGGATGTGAAAAGTTGTTCAATTGTTTTGTGTAAACATGATTATGGATTAAATTTTGGGTTTTTCTATCTTCATATATGTTTCAACTTAAAGAAATACATAAGACATGTTATTAATGATTATGGACTTTCTTAGTCATGTTATTTATCAATATAATAAAGTCCTATGGAGAAATTTACTGTACACACTTGGTTATGTATAAAAATGATTATTGAGAAAATAGTAATTTAAGTTTAGTAGTAATGTTATGGTTTTAAAATAGATTAATGGATTGTTGACATAAGTAACTTGGACACATAAGGACTATTATGGACAAATGAGACATCATATATGTATGATTTATAAAGTATATGATATATGAGACTTGTGGTAAAATACAAAAGTAGTAAAGTATAAAGAAAAGGTTACAAATGGAGTCAACAAGCTTAAGCAAAGTTGCTGTCCAAAATCCGAATTTTGACATGCTTATTTTATATTTTTATAAGATAATACATTTCACGGACGTTTTACAGAACAAAAGTAAGAACTTGTTCAAACGGATTAATAACGAAAATGTTACGTTAATAACATGTTATTACGTTAATAAACGAAGTCGTAAATAAATTTTTATGAAAAAATTTTTATAAATTTTCAACCAGCAGTGGGTTAGTATTTTTATAAATCCATTTACACTATTTTTAGGATTCCAAATTGATAAGAATCGTAATTTTTCAATTAATACGAACGAGATTAGGATTCGCAAGTTTTCGTCAATTTATACTTTTATATAACTATTTTTATTAAAAAGTTACTATTTATGACATGAAAGTTATATTTTTTTTTAAAATTCAAAAAATATAGAACTTTCAATACGAAACGTCCTCGAAAGGAATCGTTAAAAACGGAGCTATAACGAATAAAATACGACATTTACGGATTTTACGGACGACGAATTACGATTTTTTATAAAGCTCACGTCTGATGTGAACGTAAAGTTATGTCTAACCGTAGGTCCGAAATTCTAAAATGTCAATTTTTGATTAACTAGTCTTGTTACGAAAAAGCATGGGCATAAGAAACGCGAGAATCGGGTTTAAAAAGCGAAAGTTACGCCAGTTTTACATAAACCAGGTTAATTTTAAAGTTCTTAACTTGTTATACACTATTTTTCAAAACCATTAGTTGGTGGTTGAGCTATATGTAGAATATTATGTGGTTATCTAAAGTTATTTATATTATCTAGGGAGTTTCATAATGAGGCTCTTCGGTTGGCGTTTCGACGAGTTGTTGGATTTACGTTTTTAATGTGTCCTAACTCCTCGAACGTATGTCATGACCTCTTTAATTATGATAGCCCGAACGATAGTATCGTGCTAACAAACTTTAGGATTATATTCAATATTGTTAGATTAAGTACTTCGGTATTATAAGACTTAATTTAATTAGGTTGCATTTGATCATTTCGCGTGGCGCGTTAATTGTGATACATTTGGTATTTGCTCACTCAAGGTGAGTTCATAGCCCCACGTTTCTACATACTTTTGTTTTTACAAATTTTTTGGGGTGAAAACATGACAATCGCTTTACAAATTGGACACAAAGTGGAAGTTTAACTGTATGATTTCGTGTT
Organism: Tanacetum coccineum; assembly: GCA_026074375.1. Classification (NCBI taxonomy): domain Eukaryota; kingdom Viridiplantae; phylum Streptophyta; class Magnoliopsida; order Asterales; family Asteraceae; genus Tanacetum; species Tanacetum coccineum. The sequence goes on from BQNB010091031.1 coordinate 13,252, forward strand.
GCCTAAGTAGCGAATACCCAATCTGTGCTATTATCGTGACTGTTAATTACGAGCGCGAATGTTGATAAATAGATCTATTGGTTGACTACAGTTCGGGTGATTAGCTTTCACCTGTGAACGTTCGTATACACTGTCTGAACATAGGATGTTCGCGGGTTAGAAATCACCACGGGTAAACGCCCATTAATTTGGCATCCCATACATGTATAGCATCAGTGTAAGAGCTTAGAGCAACGTAATTTTCTATTTATTTGATTTCTGCATCTGTTGCATTATCATACTCTTGCGGGAAATCTTGTGAGTCTCTACAATATATTGATTTTATCAAAACCTATGATTTCACCAACATATTGGTGCGTTTTAAAGCTATGTTTTTTCAGGGGATCAATATGCACAAGGTTTTTTGCGATGGATACATTGGTGGTTATGATTTGGATGTCTTGCATTAAAGACTATTTGTCGCATTTTCATTTTCTTAACTGTTTTGGGCTGAAAATCTTTGTATTTGATTAAGTGAACAAGTTAAGCTAACGGGCTTTTGTTAATCATGACTTTGTTAAATCCATGTATCGCGTTTTCAAACGACTTTATTGGTGTTCTTATATATCTCTTGTGTGTTGATCCATAAAGTAACACGCCCAGGACCATATTCCGCTTGCGACCCAATTTGGAGGTGTTACTGGTGTGACAATTGTCTTCCAATATTTCAAATGCTCTAGTATTTTTCCTTTTTACTTGCTATATGTTAGAAAATAGTTGTCTTGTTCTTATAACTTGTTCTTGTAGCAAAGTCACCATTGCTCGATTCCTTGGTGCCCTCAAACGAAGGGAGCACACATCATGGGGGGAGCATTTATTCCGTCGATTATATGCTAATCATTGGTCGAAGCCTTTTTTATTCTACAAAAAGAAGGAGAAATGGAAATAAAACTCACTAAATACTTGTTTAAAAATAATTTTACATTTAATGAGTTTAGATTTTGTAATCATCAAAAAGGGGGAAGATTGTTGATATAAATAATGCCTAAAAACGTTATCAGTATTTTTCGACCTCTCTACGTTTTGATAATCATATATTTCACTGTGTGTTATGATCTCATTTTATTTATTATGCATATGTCATGTCGCATTTATGATTGTATGAAATCTAACGTGTATTATATTTTCTTGTGATTTTATAGAAAATGCCACCAAAGAAAAGAACCGCCACAACAACCACCACCACACTTAGGACTGATGCTCAACTTAAGGCACTAATTGCCCAAGGAGTTGTTGATGCATTAGCAGGAATTGAAGCAAACAGAACTAGTAGAAATAGTGATAACAGCCATGATTCAGGAACTGGTAGCAGAAGAATAGAGCCAGTTGCTCGTGAGTGCACCTACAGTGACTTCCTCAAATGTCAACCCTTGAATTTCAAGGGTACTGAAGGAGTTGTTGGTTTAACCCAATGGCTTGAGAAAATGGAATCTGTATTCCACATAATCAACTACACTACTACAAATCAAGTCAAGTTTCTACTTGTACTCTATAGGGAAATGCTTTAACGTGGTAGAACTCCCACGTTAAGACTGTTACTCATGAGGTTGCATATGGAATGACATGGAAAGCATTGAAAAAGATGATAACCAATAAGTACTGCCCAAGGGGCGAAATCAAGAAGCTAGAGATTGAACTTTGGAATCTGAAAGTGAAAGGTACTGATGTGTTAAGCTATAACCAACGTTTTCAAGAGTTGGAATTGATGTGCGATATGATGTTTCTCGAAGAATCTGATAAAGTTGAAAAGTATGTCGGTGGACTTCCCGACATGATTTATGGAAGTGTGATGGCTTCTAAGCCCAAGACCATGCAGGATGAAATTGAGTTTGCAACCGAACTGATGGATCAAAAGATCCGCACTCTTGCTGAACGTCAAGCCGAAAACAAAAGGAAGTTTGAGGACACTTCGAGGAACAATCAAAATCAGCAGCAGCCTTTCAAAAGGCATAATGTAGCACAGGCCTATACTGTAGGGCCTGGGGAAAAGAAACCGTACGGAGGATCTAAACCTTTGTGCCCTAAATGCAACTATTACCATGACGGGTAGTGTGCTCCCAAGTGCACTAACTGTAATAGGACTGTCCATTCAGCCCAGGACTGTAGAAGCCAGCCTGTCGCTGCCAACAACAACCATAGAGCCCAAGGGGAAAATCAAAGAGTTCTTACTTGCTTTAAGTGTGGAGCTCAGATCCATTTCAAGAAAAATTGCCCAAAGTAAAGGAACAAGAATCAGGGAAATTAGGCTGGAAATGGTAATGCTGTGGCAAGAGCTTATGGTGTGGGCACTGCAGGCACAAACCTAAACTTCAATGTTGTCACGGGTACGTTCCTCCTAAACAACCGTTATGCTTATTTGATACTAGTGCCGATAGGAGTTTCATGTCTATTGCATTTAGTTCTTTGATTGATATCATCCCAACTACACTAGACCATTGTTATGATGTCGAGTTAGCTGACGGTAGAATAATTTAGGTTAATACACTTATACGGGGTTGCACTTTGAATTTCCTGAATCATCATTCAACATCGACTTAATGCATGTAGAGATGGGTAGTTTTGACGTCATAATTGGCATGTTTATCAAAATATCATGATGTAATCGTCTGTGACGAGAAGATCGTTCATATTCCCTTTGGAAATGAAATCTTAATTGTTTGTGGTGACAGAAGCAGCAACGAGAACGGGTCTTGATTAAACATCATCTCGTGCGCCAAAACGCAAAAGTATTTTCTGAAAGGATGTCATGTCTTTTTGGCACATGTTACCTCAAAGAAGGCTGAAGACAAGTCGGACGAGAAGCGAATTGAAGATGTACCTATTGTTTGAGATTTCCCTGAAGTATTTCCTGAGGACTTGTCAGGTATTCCACCAACCCGACAAGTGGAATTTCAAATCGATTTAGTACCTGGTGCTGCACCTGTAGCACGGGCGCCTTATCGATTAGCTTTATCCAAGATGAAAGAATTGTTGGATCAACTGCAGGAACTTTTTGACAAAGGCTTTATAAGACCCAGTTCCTCACCCTAGGGAGCTCCGGTCTTGTTTGTCAAGAAGAAGGATGGATCATTCCGAATGTGCATCGACTACCGGGAACTAAATAAGCTAACAGTAAAGAACCGTTATCCGCTAAGGATTGATGACTTGTTCGATTAACTTCAAGGGTCGAGTGTCTACTCGAAGATCGACCTGAGGTCGTGTTATCATCAACTAAGGGTTCGTGAAGAAGACATCCCAAAGACCGCATTCAGAACTCGATATAGACATTATGAATTTCAAGTTATGTCGTTTGGTTTGACTAGCGCACCGGCTGTATTTATGGACCTCATGAATCGGGTGTGAAAACCATATCTAGATAAATTCATGATTGTCTTTATTGACAATATTCTGATATATTCAAAGAGCAAGCAAGAGCACGAAGAGCATCTCAAGTTAATCTTGGAGTTGCTTAAGAAAGAGGAGTTGTATGCAAAATTTTCTAAGTGTGAATTTTGGATTCCAAAAGTATAGTTCCTCGGTCACGTGATTGACAGTAAGGGCATTCACATGGATCCCGCCAAGATCGAGTCAATTAAATATTTGGCATCTCCTAAGTCACCAACGGAGATCCATTAATTTTTAGGTCTTGCCAGTTATTACCAATGATTCATTGAAGGATTCTCAAATATCACCAAATCAATAACCAAGCTAACCCAGAAGAAGGTCAACTTTGATTGGGGTGACAAACAAGAAGCAGCTTTCCAACTATTAAAGGAGAAACTGTGTAGCGCACCTATCTTGGCTTTACCGAAAGGATCCGAGAACTTTATTGTTTATTGCGATGCTTCACATAAGGGATTAGGTGCCGTGTTAATTCAGAACGAGAAGGTGATTGCTTATGCATCATGTCAATTAAAGATCCATGAGAAGAATTACACGACTCATGATCTGGAGTTAGGAGCAGTAGTGTTCGCTCTGAAGATTTAGAGGCACTATCTGTATGGAATGAAGTGTACTGTGTTCACTGATCACAAAAGTTTGCAACACATCCTTGATCAAAAGGAATTAAACATGAGGCAACATCATTGGTTAGAGTTTCTCAATGATTATGATTGTGAGATTCGTTATCACCCGGGAAAAGCAAATGTAGTGGCTGACGCTTTAAGCAGAAAGGAACGAATTAAGCCATTACGGGTTCGAGCCTTATTGATGACTATTGGTTTGGATCTTCCCAAGAAAATTTTATAAGCTTATATTGAGGCAAGAAAACCAAAAAACCCCGATGCTTAAGATGTGGGAGGTATGCTGATTGAAAATCTAAGGGAATCAGACAACCCCAAGAAGGAAAAGTAGGAACCGCGTGCTGACGGAACACTGTGTTTGAATAACAGAAGTTGGTTTCCGTGCTATGGTGACCTGGGGGCTTTGATTATGCATGAGTCCCACAAGTTGAAATATTTTGTTCATCCGGGTTCCGACAAGATGTATTAAGACATGAAGAAATTATATTGGTGGCCCAACATGAAAGCCGACATTGCCACCTATGTTAGCAAGTGTTTAACGTGTTTGAAGGTCAAAGCTGAACACCAAAAAAATCTGGTTTATTGGTGCAACCTGAGATTCCTCAATGGAAGTGGAACAATATCACTATGGATTTTGTCACCAAGCTCCCAAGGACGTCAAGTGGTTATGATACCATTTGGGTCATTGTAGACCGTCTTACTAAGTCTGCACACTTTTTACCGAAGAGGGAAAATGACCCAATGGATAAATTGGCAAGATTGTACATGAAAGAAGTAGTCACGAGACATGGAATACTAGTCTCAATCATTTGTGATCGTGACGGTAGATGTACGTTGAATTTATGGAGGGTATTCCAAAAGGCTTTAGGTACTCGTTTGGATATGAGTACCGCTTACCATCCGCAGACCGATGGACAGAGCGAAAGAACCATTTAGACGCTAAAAGATATGTTACACGCCTGCGTGATAGATTTTGGGAATGATTGGGAAAGGCACTTACCGCTGATCGAATTTTTGTATAACACTAGTTATCATGCTAGCATTAAAGCTGCCCCATTTAAGGCACTTTATGGTCGGAAGTGTCGATCACCCATTTGTTGGGCCGAGGTCAGAGACGCTCAGCTCACCGGTCCAGAACTTATTCACGAGACAACCGAGAAGATTGTTCAAATCAAGCAAAGAATTCAAGCCGCTCATGATCGCCAGAAGAGTTACGCCGATGTGAGGCGTAAGCCTTTAAAATTTCAAGTTGGTGACCGGGTCATGTTGAAGGTATCACCTTGGAAAGGGGTTATCCGTTTTGGCAAATGGGGGAAGTTAAACACAAGATATATTGGACCTTTCAAGGTGTTAGCCAAAGTGGGAACCGTTGCTTACAGACTCGAACTTCCTCAAAAACTAAGCAGGGTTCACAGTACGTTTTATGTATCCAATTTAAATAAGTGTTTATCCGACGAGTCATTGGCAATTCCGTTGGATGAAATACACATTGATGATATACTTCACTTCGTTGAAGAACCAGTGGAGATTATGGATCATGAAGTCAAGCGGTTAAAGCAAAGACGCATTCTGATCGTTAAGGTTCGATGGAACTCTAGGAGAGGTCCTGAGTTCACATGGGAACGTAAAGATCAATTCCGGAAGAAGTATCTGCATCTCTTCACAAAAACCGCACCCTTGACAGGTGCCGCATCTTGAGCCTTGCGGACAAGGCTCCTTTAACGGGGGAAGACTGTAACAATCCGTTATTTTAGGTCATTTAACGACTCAACACTTTCCATTATTTATTTTTAGGCTTTTATGCGTTTGCTTTTAATTTTCATCGTTTAACTAAATCGCGTAAACAAAAAATCATCATTCAACGTAAACGGACATCAAAAAAATAGAATTTTACGCAAGCAAGTGTTATATAATTATTACGAGGATAATTTATAACTTTTCATAATTTATTTTTATTGGTTACGTAAAACGTTTACGTTTCGCAATAAAATACATTTAAGCGTAGACGGAAGCACCAATACCCATCTATACTCAAACAAATACCCACTTTTATACCGAATACAAAAAAATTAATTCATTTCCTTATCTACAAACCACTAGGGCCGGATTCAATAAGAATAACACAATACAAAATTCAAATATTACTTTCAAATAAACACATGCTTAATACTTTCCTACTAAAGTCTCATCCTCTTCCTAGGGAGGAGGAGAACACCTTATACAAGGGTACCCTTCTCACCACCCCCCACTCGCTCGCACTCCGCACATCTCCCGTTTAGCCTAAAACTTCTAGTATATAAGGATGTACTAGCAAAGACATAACACATACTCTCTCATAAATCACAAGTAAACCCTCACATTTTCTCTCTTGTTTCTACTCCATACCTACAGCTCGTATTTATAATTTAGGGTGTTCATAGTTTTAATTTTTTAAGAGTATTAAGCATAGAAGGGTTCTTAGGTATTATATCTAAGGTGTTGCAAGGTGGTTTGAAAGCTTGAGTATTATTTTGCAAGGGTTGTAATCAAGAAGATAACTAGGGTTTTCTAATTAGGGTTTTGAATTTGGGTTTGATTTATAGGGTTTGATCATGTGTTCTTCTTTTTCCTACACTTCTCTAAGGTTTACTTGAACCCTAATCTCTTTAATTATTCATTTACATGTTTTACATACTTGTTATTATGTTAATCACCACCTAGAGTTATTTTATGGATTTACAAAATATAAATAGGTATGTTTATGGTTCAAATTTATTTATTTATATAATGAAATGATGTTAAAAATGTGATAGAACACAAGAAAAATACTTTATATAATTGTTGGTTAATTTATAAGTTTAGTTATAAATTAATTTGTTGAAAGTTTTAATTATAAAGTTATGTACAAATTAGCATGAGGACTTGATACTTGGACAATCATTATAAACAATTTAGAGGACCTAAAATATGTAAGACATGTAGTATAAAGTAATGTAGATGACTTGTACCAATTAATCAAGAAATAACTTATGAAACTAGTTATAAAATTTTATATATATAAAATACCTACTGTTTTAATGCTACTGTTAGAATTCAAACTTTAATAAATTGTGGAAGTATTTTTATAAAATAGTACATAATATAAGGATTGTAACCATATAAAGAACTCAAAAAAACCGAGTTTAATCGAAGAAGTGATGGACATTTTTACAAGTTTACGATAATTAAATATATAAAAGTGTTTTTATAAAAATATTTTTGTAAAAACTAAAACTGTTACATATCTGATAGAAATTTATAAATATTTTATAATGATAGTACATGTCATGAGGATTTTCCAAGCATATAAGAAAGTCGAAAAAAGGAATTAAAACGAATGAGTTACGAGTTTTGCAAGATTTAAGTTCATAAAAATAATTTTATAAACTGTTTTGATTTTACTGAGTTGACACAGATTTTTATAAAATCTTTATGTATTTTATTTAAATATTTTATCTCATCATGATTCCGTACATATAAAGAACAAGCGAAACGGAATTAAAACGAATGAGTTATGATTTTTACGAGGTTACAACAATTAATTATATAAAAGATGTTTTATAAAATTTTACAGAAATAGTAAAAGTTACAGTTCATCAGTAGCTAAAATATTATAAATTTAATATTTTGATAAATTTTCTTAATACGAAACCGTGGGCATAAGGAACGTATAAAACGGAGTTAAAACGATAAAGATATGAGGTTTATAAAACCTTGTGCACTATTTTTACTTTTGTACATTATTTTTAAAAAAAATTAAACTATTTATATAATATCATTATATAACCAATAACAATATTAAATCAAGTATTATTATCAAATAATCAATTGTTGGACAAAGATAGCATTTTATTTTACAAGTACAAATACATATACCTTATTTAACAAAGTACAATCTAAATATTGTTTTGACATTTTAAATTAAACAAAAGCTATTAGGTGGTGGTGTAACTATATAACTTGTGATGTTGTGTTTATATAAAATACATTATACTTATACGGCCTATAATTAATTAGGTTGCACTCGGATTCCACGAGACATTTCACTTACTTGATTTAGATAATCAATCATTCACTTGAGGTGAGTTCATAGCCCCGCTTTTATACAATTACAATGATTTCCAACTTTGTGGTGAGAAACATGCATTGTTTTACGATTGGATGCAAGTACACTTTATACAAATTACGAGTTTGCCTAAGTAGCTATAACCCACTATGCCCATGAATCATGAACTGTCAATTACTAGATTGTAAGTGCGAATGTTATGAATAGATCTATTTGTGATTGACATCCCCGTTAGGGTGAGAAGTGCTCACTAGTTTCGGAGGTACCAAAATGACGAATGTATACCATGTCGGAATAATTTAGATGTTGTGGGTTGAACATCTACACGGGCACATTATTTGTATTAATTTGCATACATATATGTTGTAGCTTTAGTGTCATGAGCTTAGTGCATTTTGTAATTACATTTTGAGATATTGTATGTGTTACATGTCTTACACTTAGAAATCTTGCGGTCCTACTTTATACATTACTTAAACCTGTGAATTCACCAACTTTATGTTGACGTTTTAAAGCATGTTTTTCTCAGGTCAATAAGGCAAGAACAAGGATACATTGGTGGTCATCATTTTGAGTGTCATATTACATGTAGATTTAAGTGCATTACATTCAGGATATATTTGTTATGTATTAAAATCTTTACATTTACAAGGATGAACACGTAAAGGTTGGAGCTTTTGTATCAAACAATTTTATTAAATCCAATGTATCATTTTTAAACGGCTCATATAGAGGTCGTTCTCATATCTTATTCTATTAATATATGATTTAACACTCTCAGACCATATTCCGCTGCGACCCTATTTGGGGGTGTTACACTTACAAAAACCTATGAACTCACCAACTTTATGTTAACACTTTTAAGCATGTATTTTCTCAGGTGAACAAGCTACTTGACTTAACTGATGCGCATTGAAGTCTAAACTTTGCAAGATTACATTCATGGATTTCTCCTTACATTCGAACTACCAAATCTCGTTGTGTTATTTTCAGTCTTTCATTTTGAAGCAACATTGGGACAAATGTATATTTCAATTAAATCAACGATATTACTTTTCAAATGACTCATTTAGAGGTCGTTCTCTCATATCTTGTGCAAAGGTACTCATGAAGTAACGCTCCTGGACATTATTCCGCTCCGACCCATTTTGGGGATGTTACAGATTGGTATTCAGAGCCAAGGTTATAGAGAACTAGGTTGCATATTTTACTTAGACTATAATTGTTTTCACAAACATTGCATCACATCAAACTTTTTCATGTGCATGCACACTACTTGCTTACTTGCTTACATTACTTGGTGTTACATTACTGGGTTACACTATTGTTACACGACATAGATTACCTACCTTGGTATATTTTTACATCGTTTATATAGAGTATATTTATTTTTTTTTTTTTTTTTTTTTTTTTTTTTATAAATACTAAGAATTTTCTCAAGACATTATGAATGACATGATGGTCTTTAAAACTATTTCATGACTTTACACAACACCGTTTTGCTTAACATGGAAACATGTCACAGTCCGCCGATCCCACTTGTTACCTTATCACCCAACTCTGAGTCATATACCCGCCCATACTGTTGAAACAATTATGCTATTTATAGAATCATGCCGAATAATTTAAACACGACTTTAACCTGTCACCTCACAACATTTCATCTTTGGAGCATGACTTTTAGAACTAGACTAATCTTATTACTCCTCTGATTTTGAAGATAATGCCACCAAAGAGAACCACCACCCCTATGACTGATGCTACTATTAAGCAATTGATAGCCTAAGGCGTAGCTGATGCGTTGGCTGAGTATGAAGCAAACAAAAGTAGTGGAAATGGCGATGATAGCCGTGATTCAAGAAGTGGCAAAAGAAGGACAGAGCACACTACTCGTGAGTGCACGTATAGTGACTTCTTGAAATGCCAACCCCTTAACTTTTAGGGTACTAAAGGAGTCTTAGGTCTGACTCAATGGTTTGAGAAAATGGAATCTGTATTCCACATAAGCAACTGCACTGTTGGAAACTGATGTGTTTCAAAAGCTTTAAATTTATAAGACTAAAAATACCGGATAATTATATGGAAACACACTGGTAAAAGTATAACCCACGTATGTAGTATAATCTTTTTAGGTAAGACCAGGTCGTCCACAGGGATTAGAGTAGTGTTCAAATAACCAGAAAGAAAATAGACTTTAGTAATTTTGAAAATAATTTTTGTTTTACCAGAGATAAAAAGTATGACTACTCGGATAGTTGAAAAATAACTTATAAGTGTTGGAAATGATTTGACCACGAAAATGGGACTTTAATTTATAAAAATGATTTCTCGTCAGAAAACGTTTGCACAAACTAACTTGGTTAACTTAAGACTTATATTTAGTTAACTAGACCAAATGTGTCACTCAAATAATCCAGTTATTATTATATCAAAGCTTATTTTGTTTATCAATTTATGAAAGTGGATTTCTCAGCACAAACGTTAAAGACCATAGACAAATCTTTAAAACCACATAGATCATAACGGGTATTTTGACCTATACCAATATGATTATATAATCTAAGTTGATAAGAAAAAATAGATAAGATAAGATATAGCAGGTTTGCAACATAAGCTTAAGATTAAAGCGATCAAGATCATACTAAACACTTATCCATTATCGTAACTTCACCGAGCAGTCATGGGAGATTTAGCCTCTCGTGGCTAAGGAGTTCATAACAAAAGTACACTTTACATAAACTTCCATTATTTCAATAACTAAGTAAGAAAATCATCTTCGTTCTTGATCGTTGGATCTTTTCCTTCAAAGATAGAGGTGTTTCTTGGTGAAAGGGAAGTATGTGTGTGGATATGGTTTGTAGAATGAGATGTGTTGATCCCAATCTGAATAGATCTTTCTAGCCTGTTAAGGGTGGTAGCCAATGTGGATAAATCCAAACTAACTACAAGAGAAACAATGACTATGAACAATATAAGTTATGCGGAAAATAACTTATACTGCTAAGAAGAACAATGAATAAAACAGAACTTTGATTACTATTAATCTGCTAGGTTACAGATTACTAACTATATATATTGGTAAAACTTGTATATGAAACTTGTTTCTAACTAGTGTCGTAGGGTTCCTTTTATACACTAAGGAAAACCTAATGGGCTTACAAAACGCGTTATGTGATCATGCATATCTATTCCTAATATATCTCATGCATATCACATAAGCAGTACTAACATTCTATACTAACAGTACTAATACAAAGCTATCAGTACTAAGTGACTATCTTTTAGTACTGGCAGTACTAACTATAACCAGCAGTACTGTTGGGAATTAAAGGGCTTCTACAAGTTAGTACTGCTCAAAGGACTTAGTACTGTTAGTGAAGATTTATACTTCTAGTGAAGATTGAAGGATATTAACTAAGTCATTAGTACTGCCAATTGTAGTATTAGTACTGCTGGTTATAGTTAGTATTGCCAGTACTAAAAGATAGTCACTTAGTACTGATAGCTTTGTATTAGTACTGTTAGTATAGAATGTTAGTACTGCTTATGTGATATGCATAAGATATATTAGGAATAGATATGCATGATCACATAACACGTTTTGTAAGCCCATTAGGGTTTCTTTAGTGTATAAAAGGAACCCTACAGCACTAGTTAGATACAAGTTTCATATACAAGTTTCACCAATATATATAGTTAGTAATCTGTAACCTAGCAGATTAATAGTAATCAAAGTTCTATTTTATTCATTGTTCTTCTTACTCAGAGTTTCTCAACAAGCTCTGATACCACTTGTTGATCCCAATCTGAATATATCTTTCTAGCCTATTAAGGGTGGTAGCCAATGTGGATAAATCCAAACTAACTACAAGAGAAACAATGACTATGAACAATATAAGTTATACGGAAACTAACTTATACTGCTAAGAAGAACAATGAATAAAACAGAAATCTGATTACTATTAATCTGCTAGGTTACAGATTACTAACTATATATATTGGTGAAACTTGTATATGAAACTTGTATCTAACTAATGTCGTAGGGTTTCTTTTATACACTAAGGAAACACTAATGGGATTACAAAACGCGTTATGTGATCATGCATATCTATTCCTAATATATCTCATGCATATCACATAAGCAGTACTAACATTTTATACTAATAATACTAATACAAAGCTATCAGTACTAAGTGACTATCTTTTAGTACTGGCAGTACTAACTATAACCAACAATACTAATACTACAATTAGCATTACTAATGACTTAGTTAATATCCTTCAATCTTCACTAGCAGTATAAATCTTCACTAGCAGTACTAAGTCCTTTGAGAAGTACTAACTTGTAGAAGCCCTTTATTTCCCAACAAGATGGATAGTAAGGATGAGTGCTTTGAGGATGAAAATTCGTCCTCAATTTATAGGCAAGTTTGGGTACAAAGTGCGGTGCACTTAGGAAAAAGTGAGATGAACTTTGGGTGTTAATGCGATAGCATTTAATGGCTTTTACTGGAAGTGCGGCGCACTTACAAATAAGTGCAGCGGTTTTGAGGTGTTAATGCGATAGCATTTATTAGATTTTAATTCTTTAAACTTTGAAAAAAAGTGCGGCGGTCTTGGCTTCAGAGGAAAGTGCGGCGCACAATGTTATAAGTACGACGGACTTCATGAACTTTAGCTAGAAATCTTTCTTTTCTTGTTTTCGCCTCCCAAAGTGTATAGATTCTTGAGCTTCGGCCTGTAGTGTCTTCAAGTGAACCTATAAGCAATTCAAGCTAAATAAGTACCAAAAGTTCGCGAGAAATGATCAAATATACATAAATAACGCCAAAGAAACATGTATAATTTGGGCATTATCAAATCCCTTCACACTTAGCTTATTACTTGCCCTCAGGAAATGGAAGCGAAAAAAATAAAATCATTTGTCGTGACGTGGAGAAAATTTGGATTTTTATAAGAGTTTGCATATTAGATAACTTTTTAGGCATAGACATATAACATAGCACCTCACACAGGGATAGTGTTTGATTTTAAATTCACTTAGCCACTCAGATAGGATTTAATATATGCTATTTGTGAAGAACACTCAATTTGCACAGACATAATCTAGACAGCTACCATAGGCTTGTACTTAACACATAAACCTGACCGAAGGGCGGAACTTTAGTACTAGAGAGGATCCAATCTTCATGCGCAGAACATAAGCCTTTATTTCTTTGAACTACTATAACACACATATATAACCTCTCTTTTTTTACCATATGGTAACTAAGGCTTGACACAGAGCTTCTTCATTCAACTTTCAGATATTTCAGCAATATAGCATTTAAAAGGAGTGTTTGTAAGAACAAGGATTTGCGGTATACATTTCATGTGATAGGCTTTGGTCTAGTAAATAATGATTAAGCACAAGTTCTAGAGATTTTAAATTACCGGCTCTCTCAAACATAATTATCAACCAATACCAATGTTCCATAAAAGGTGACAAAGACCATACGTACACATCCGTAATGACGGAATATACACATATGACTGCATTCAAACCTTAACTCGAACAAGCTAAAGGCATCAATTATCTTAGGTATCAAAAGTGGATACCTGAATATTCT
>BQNB010091032.1:0-13070 GCA_026074375.1 Tanacetum coccineum
TATGTGATCTTATAGTCGTCGGCTGATATGCCTTTGCTCTGAAATATACCATGCATGACTAGATAAACACTAAGCTTCTCTGGCAATAATTTCTTCATTTGTCTCCACCAACGTCTTCTAGATCCACCGGCCCAACCAAGAGAATCATAAAAAGTAACAACTCCAGTACGTATTTCAAGCTCAGCAAGACACCAATGTGTTTTGGGTTCGTTAACCAGAAAATAGACCTAATTTTTAATGAAGGAACAATTAATAACACATTAACAAAGACTTTAAGTTTAAATAATTTCAAGTTTGGGCCGAACAAACCTTCTCAACAGCTTGCCAGGGCAGAGGATACATATGGCCATTTGAAAAATAGTCTGGCATCATTCTAGATAAGATGCCTGTTGAGAAATGAGGGCTTACAATAGCCCAATCAGCCTCGGGTGGTCTTAAAGACCACATTAGATCAATCCATAAATCAAGGTGATGTGAGGGGAAATAAAAATATATATAAGGATTTAAATGAATTATGATTAATTTGAAATTATGCAATATGTAGGTACTTACATGGTCATTTAACCAGCCAGCTTTACCAGTGTTAAGACAGGACAAAGATAACCAAAAAGAACGACTTATAACAATGTCTCGTTTGCCCCAAGGAAACCGATACTCTGGCAGATCCTTGTTGGTTATAAACTCACACATATGTTTAGGAACTGTTACCTTGTCACTTTTGCAATCATGTGGTCTTGACAGATTCTATTTTAAAAATAACTCAGAATTTGAGGCAAACCTCTACAAAAGGTTCATGTGTCATTATACATTGATTGACCGAATTCGTGGCTGTCTTGAGATATCCTGTAATCAATTGGATATACGATGAATATACTAAAACATACGATATTGAATTACATTTGATAAAAACTAGTACTGTGCCTCTAAACCGAAAGGCGGCATAATAACTTCTGTTTTCATAATCCTGGATTTTCTTTTTTTAGGAACTGGAGTTGTAGCAGATTGTTGACAAATAGTGGTTTGAGAGCCATAGCCAACTTCTTTTTTCTATCTTTAGCATACCTCAAAACATAGTTTGGTCGTAAAGCTCGTTGGCACTTATTCTTCTTAACTTTAAGGGGACCTAAACCTCTCCTTAATCCAGGTTTATCTTCAACTTTAACCCTAACAGTTTCTTCAAAAACAGTTGTATTTACTTTAGGAGCATTTGGTTGTTCTAAAATCCCCTGTTTGACATCAATTTTATCGGATTCTTGTTCTAACTCCATGTCATTTAAAGATGATTTAACAGGTTTCTCTTCATCGTTCAACATTAACATGTAGTCATCATCATAAGTATCCACCTGAAATAATTTAAATATAACCAAAAGGTCTACCCCAACTACATCATAGGCATCATTGGGTTTAATGGTATGTAAAATACTATCATCATCTTTAGGAGGTACCACCACATCAAGAGTAGGATTTTCTGTTTTAGACTCTAAAGCTTTGATAAGAAGGTGCAAATGATCTTGAGAATTAGTATAACCATCCTTTACATTTTCACCATCTATTTCCATACGATCGTCTAAATGAGAAGCATCTTTGTCATTCCCGGGATGAGAAGAAGAGAATGAAGGCTCCTATAAAATAAAATCAGTAAAAGTTCTATTTTAACCATTTCATTATAAAATTCTATTTTACAAATTTACAGAAATTGATACTAACCTTTGCCTTAGTAGACAACCCACCAATATGATTTGAAGTATCATCATGATTGGAACAAAAGTTTGGCATATCTTCAGACTTTTTTGGGTTGAAATCAGTTGATTGGTTTTCGGTACACACATCGGTTTTAAGTAAGTTTTTGAACATCACAAAAGTTTCAGAGGTCTCTAATTTTGAAAATCTTTTTGTCAATTCATCAAACTCATCATCTTTGCGTTTCTTTAGCAAGAAAACTTCCTTTTTAAAAGCATCAAATTCTGAATAAAATTCAGCAAGTGCAGGATTTATGGCTTGTGGACTAGTTGACGACATGGTTGAAAGATTTACCGCTTCTTGAATAACATCATTTGTTTGTGACAAGTGGATGCCATCTCCCTCAGAATCCAAAACACCATCCCCCTCTTCGACTGACATTTGATTAGTTTTTGGACAGATTGTTTCATCAATTCCTTCAACAAAATTACCATCTTCTGTGTCACCACACCTTTCGTGTTGGTGTTCAATACTATTTACTCTTGCTTCTTCAACTTGCACAAAGTTACCTACTTCTGTGTCACCACACATTCCGTTATGGTGTTTAATACCATTTACTTTTGCTTCTTCATCTTGCACTAATTTACCTACTTTTGTGTCACCACACATTTCGTTATTGTGTTCAATACAATTTACTCTTGCTTCATCATCTTGAATAAATTTACCGTCTTGATCAGCCAACCCTTTAATAAAGTCAACATTGGCCATAAACCATGACTGCCTCATCTCTTCAGGACTTGAAATAAGGGCAACATTGGGATTTGACAACTACAAAGAAATAAAAATATTGGTCAACTAGAACAATGATTTATAAACAAATGAATTATGTAAAATAAAGATTTAAATTTTTTTTGTTTACCGATCCAAATGGACAATCATAATCAGATTTCTCAAACCTTTTAACCTTTGACCAAGCAAGACCACGTGGTATCACGTTCGCCTTTTTAGACCATCATTTTTTGTTGTTTGGGTAACTCTCCAAAATTCATATCTATAACAAAATAATACGGTTAACTATAGAATTTGCTACAAAACATTATTATACAAAAGCAGAGTTACTTTAACCATAAAAAATATTAACAGTATAAACTTGTCTAACCTTGAATGCCCAAGCAAACTTGTATAGATTGTATGTGGCATTGAAATTTGGGTTTTTCTTTAGCTCAGCCAAATGATGTTCGGTATGTTTAGAAACCATATTTACAGTCCTTTTATAAAATTTATCCCACATGTATTCACCACAAGGAAAAGCATTCCAAGCATCAAAATCATCCACCAACCACATTATATGTTTCGTTAAGAAATTCCTTCTCTTTACCCATAAACACGAACTCACTAGCAATCAACAGATACAACCGAACCGCATCTTCATCCAACTAACCTTTTAAAGCTTATAATTCGAACTTTGATCTTGTATAACACACGAAATTGATACAACCTAGCCTCTTTGATGTGTAGAACAAGAGAAGATCAAGATTAACAAACCATTAGACACAAAAAAAAAAATTTGAGCCGTGGGTATTTTTTCACAAAATAAGCCACGAATTTGAGCTTATTTAACCACACGAATCAATCACGAATCCACCCTTTGCTCTGATGCCAATTGTAGGATCCCGTAATCACTTCATAACATATAACATACACGAATCAAACTAGAAAAGAGAAAGAGAGTGAGTTGAACTTTTAGAGAGAGAAAGAGGAGAGAGAGAGAGAGATGAGAGAGTTTTGGAAAAGGAAAAAGATTTATAAATGAACAACTAACTTTTTCTAAATAAGAAAAAGCTTATATACCCCGACACTTAAAAGTGACGCGCGGGATATTTAACTAGGACCCGGGCTCGGGTTTTGCTTGGGATTAAACCCGAAACATATACAATATTAGATTAACTATCGAGCCCGATTCCCGATATTATACTATTACAACATTAACTAATTAAATGACCGAGACTCGTACACGTAATGAACGAACTTCCTGTTCGGCTCAATATTTTGAGGCTAACACTACGTTTTCGTCATTTTTTTATTTTGTCAATTTTTTTTTTTACGAATTCGTCAGTTTTTTTACGTTTTCGTCTGTTTTTTTACGTTTCGTCAGTTTTTTACGATTTCGTCAGTTTTTTAAGTTTTCGCCCGTTTTTTACGATTTCGTCTGTTTTTTACGATTTCGTCTGTTTTTTTTACGATTTCGTTTTTTTTTTACATTTTAGTCTTTTTTTTAAGTTTTCGTCAGTTTTTTTACGTTTTCGTCAGTTTTTTTACGATTTCTTTCATTTTTTACGTTTTCGCTCTTTTTTTTACGATTTCGTCTGTTTTTTTAAGTTTTCGTCAGTTTTTTTATAATTTCTTTCGTTTTTTGCGTTTTCGTCTGTTTTTTTACGATTTCGTCTGTTTTTCTACGTTTTCGTCATTTTTTTATTTCGTCACTTTTTTTACGTTTTCGTTCGTTTTTTTACGATTTCGCTCGTTTTTTACGATTTCGCCCGTTTTTTACGATTCCATCACTTTTTTACGACTTCGTCTCTTTTTTTACGTTTTCGTCAAAAAAATTTTACGTTTTCGTCCGTTTTTTAACATTTCCGCTCGCTTTTTACTTTTTCGTCAGTTTTTTAAGATTTCGCCCGTTTTTTACGATTTAGTCAGTTTTGTTACGATTTCGTTCGTTTTTTACGATTTCGTCCGTTTTTTCACGATTTCGCCCGTTTTTTACGATTTAGTCAGTTTTGTTACGATTTCGTTCGTTTTTTACGATTTCGTCCGTTTTTTCACGATTTCGGCGTTTTTTACGATTTCGGCTGTTTTTTTGTAACGTAAAAAAAAGTCAAAATCGTAAAAAACAGGCGAAAACATAAAAAAAACTAACGAAATCGGAAAAAAACAGACGAAAGCGTAAAAAAACTGACGAAAACGTAAAAAAAACTAACGAAATCGTAAAAGAAAGACGAAATCGTAAAAAACTGACGAAATCGTAAAAAAACAGACGAAATCGAAAAAAACAGACGAAATCGAAAAAAAACAGACGAAATCGAAAAAAACTGACGAAATCGTAAAAGAAAGACGAAATCGTAAAAAAACTGACGAAATCGTAAAAAAAGCAGACGAAATCGTAAAAAAATAGACGAAATCGTAAAAAAACTGACGAAATCGTAAAAAAACTGACGAAATCGTAAAAAACAGACGAAATCGTAAAAAAACAGACGAAATCAAAAAAAATGGGTGAAATTGTAAAAAAACTGACGAAATCGTAAAAGAAAGACGAAATCGTAAAAAAACTGACGAAATCATAAAAAAACTTACGAAATCGTAAAAAAACAGACGAAATCGTAAAAAAACTAACGAAATCGTAAAAGAAAGACGAAATCGTAAAAAAACGGACGAAATCGTAAAAAAACAGACGAAATCGAAAAAAGCGGTCGAAATCGTAAAAAACGAGCGAAATCGTAAAAAACTGACGAAATCGTAAAAAAACTGACGAAAATGTAAAAAAACAGACGAAATCGTAAAAAAAAGACAAAAACGTAAAAATCAGAAGAAATCGTAAAAAACTGACGAAAACATAAAAAAACTGACGAAATCGTAAAAAAACAGACGAAATCGTAAAAAAACGGGAGAAAACGTAAAAAAACTGGCGAAATCGTAAAAAAACATACGAAATCGTAAAAAAACGGACGAAATCGTAAAACAACGGGCGAAAACGTAAAACAACTGGCGAAAACGTAAAAAAACTGACGAAAACGTAAAAAAACTGACGAAAACGTATAAGAACAGACGAAAACTTAAAAAACAGACGAAAACTTAAAAAAACATATGAAATCGTAAAAAAACAAATGAAATCGTAAAAAAACAGACGAAATCGTAAAAAACGGGCGAAATCGTAAAAAAACAGACGAAAACGTAAAAATCAAAAGAAATCGTAAAAAAACTGACGAAAATGGATAAAAACAGACGAAAACGTAAAAAAACTGACGAAATCGTAAAAAAACAGGCGAAAACGTAAGAAAACTGGGGAAATCGTAAAAAACAGTCGAAATCGTAAAAAAACAGACGAAATCGTAAAAAAACGGGCGAAAACGTATAAAAACGGGCGAAAATGTAAAAAACGAGGCGAAATCGTAAAAAAACACAAACACGCAAAAATTGACGAAAACGTAAAAAGTTAATGATAATAATACACGCTTGAAAGCTGGAAAAAGTGACGGGCAAAAAAGAAACAATTAAATAAAGAAGATCCGCCTGGTTGCCCATTTAGTGTTTATATATGCCCATAAGCGCTCATTTAATGGGCAAAAAGTGCCCATAAGCGCCCATTAGATGAGCAAAAAGTGCCCATTTGATTTTTTACACATGCCCATAAGAGCCCATCAATAATAATTGGTGGGCAAAAAGTGCCCCCTAATTTTTAAAAAAGTGCCCAAAAGAGCCCATGAATTACCATATGGGCAAGATTTGCCACCTCTAGGTAGGATGAAGATCTTTAACACGTCTTGTAAGCTTTCCGGTTTGAAATTCCAAATTTTGTTCCACGGCTGTCAATAAGCATACATGATGCACAAAATAAGCCCACAACACACCCATAGGCGCATGTCTAAATAATAAGACACCATAGCCATTTTTCCAAGAAAAACCAAAAATATAAATTACCTTCAACATGGCCGGTGGTTGCTTTCAAAGGACTAACATGAAAACCATTTAAACAGAGCGTCTCAGTTGCCAGAGCATTACTCCAAAGGCGTCTAGTAGCATTTTGTCTCTCAGAGGCAACAACAATGATTTGACGTTATGAAATCACAAGTAGTGACTGTTTTATCAAGGGTTAATTTTTCCCATGAGCCATTTTTTCTTTCTTTTTTTTTTTGAGGTAAAGAGAACAGGAGTTTGTTTTTGCAAAAGAAAAGAGAGTTTTTTTTTTTTTTTTTTTATTAATTGGAAACTTTCTTATTTTTTTTTTTACATTTTTTTTTTTTTTTTTTTTTTTTTTTTTTTTTTTTTCGATTTTTTTTTTTTTTTTTTTTTTTTTTTTTTTCTTTTATTTTTTTTTTTTTCTCATAATAACCTTTTATACTTAAACACACGTATAGGACAACCAACAACAGACGAAAATAGTTTTGCACGACGAGATCTTATAGCAAAAGAAAAAGGTGTCGCGAAACTAGATTTGTTATCTAAGTAGGCTCCTAAGGAGAGTGGGTCTCTTAGTGCAAAAGAAGCAACATTGAAGAAGAAAATCAACCAACACAAATGCACACAATTTGTGTAAAAAAGCAACACGCTTAAGCAGACAATAAATAGGGCAAAAAGAAACACCCATAAAGGCCATCTTACATAATAAATTTGTTTAACCAAATCTTAAAAAAAACACCCCTCGAGATTTGTGTGGAGATAGTGAAACAAAACCGAAATAAACCCAAAAGCCAAAATCGAACACAACCGAACGAATTAACCAATGATCGCGTTGGATATGGGTTTTGACAATCTGAACCGAAAAACTGAATTATAAAAAAAACACTTTTTCCTACATGAATTCTTTTTTCTAAATATCTATGTAATTTTTTTTGAAATAAATGGTGTAATTTGGGTTATTCGGGTCAACCCAAAAAGCGAACCGAATTCAAATTCGGTTTTCGGTTCAGCGATTTGACAAAAAAAAATTAACCGAATCCATCAACGCCCCCACCTCAAATTTCTATTATTTACAATTTTTTATATAACAAACTTTATTTATCAAATATTTAACAAATATATAGCGATTTTGTTAGCCCTCAACTTATTGAGTTCAATAAAGTGCAAGCTCGTGTCCCGTGTTTCAAGAACCTCACTTCGGGGGAGATTGTTAGCCTCAATTTATTGAGTCAAACAAGGAAGCTTCGGTCACCTTGCTAAACGATGGAGTCTCGTCTCTAATTAGTTAATCGTTTTAATAGGATATTATCGGAACGGCTTACGATAGTGGAATATAATATGTATAGTGTTCGGGTTTAATCCCAATCAAAACCCGAGACCGCAGGGTCTCCTAGTAAAACATATCCCCGCGCAGTCATTAACGCGACGGTGTATATAAAACTCGTTTCTATTTAGAAAAGAGTAAAGTTGTTAAAATACACTAAGAAACATATCATTTTCTCTTTCTCTTCTAACCTCCTCTTCTTTCTCTCCTAAAACAACTCAACACTTCTTTCATCCTTTTTAGTTCCGATTTCGTGATCATTGTATGAAGAGAAGTGTTAAAACAGGATCCTACAATTTGAAGGCAACTCAAAAAGAAAAGTAAGGTATTTCGGATTTACAAGGTTAAGAAGGAAAAGAACACTTACCATCGTGATTGAAATGGCACAAACAAATAAAGTTTTTAATGATAATTCTTTTATAAACCAATTATCAATTCAACCATCACATGTTTTAGCACCCAAATGCGCAACGTATAACGGTAGGGATAAACCTTGGCTAATACCAAAGTACCCTCAAGATAGCTCCATCAGCAAAAGCTCGTTTGCGTATGAGACCCATATGATAACTTCTGATCCTGCAAACAGATTATTGCCCCAATGGAACGAGACAGTGACTCCTGAAAATGAGACAGGTCTAGATCAAACAATTGAGATAAAGACAAAGTGATACCAATGATTACACATAACAAAACAGTCTTATAAAACTTTCAAACCACCATACCAAAACATCTTGATCAGTTGGAACGCGCTAAAGAAGTTAGGAAGAACAATGTGCGGAGCAAAAAACGTTTAACAGCAACAAAACCAAACATTGCTAAAATCGAGTCTTTCCTACCCGTAACTCTAAATACCATTAGTCAAAAGTAGACAAGTCTTACTTACGACCGAATTACAAACAACTACATCATTTTAGAACACAAATTTGGTCAACAAACTTGGTCAATCATACTAAAATGCATTTCTTAACCCAACTGCTAAAGAGTATGGAAGTTTATCTTGCGACAACCAAAACCTTGCTATAGCCATCTTTCAGAACAAACCTCTATTGGAAATATCATTCATTGTTTTGTTCATGATGCTAAAAACAGAAATCATGATGATTTGAGTACCGTTAAATCCCTTGAAAAAGGAGTTGACACAAAACTTTGAATCCGAAAAGGCTGATTCTCAAACATTTCCATGATACTACATGTTCGTAATTTTCATTCTATGTCTGATATAAATTCTAATACTGCATTACAATGCTTGTATCTATCTCATAAAGTCAAAGAAATTGAATGTTCATGGCACTAAAGCTGTCCAATAACAAACCCCCCAAAAAACTGAATCTGTTAATAACGAAGTCATATAAGCTTTTAAAGAGTTTTTTTTGTCTAACTAGAAAAAAACTCAACTTCTTAGCTCGTTGAAACTTTCTTTACAACTTCGTAAAGAATCATATGAAAAACAACTCCAGTTTAGCAACAGAAAATGCTGTCAAAGTGTATTTCGAAAAGAACGTGAACAATATCATGCTACAAAATTTGAAAGCTCAAATGCAACAGACAAGAACATGGTGACTAAATGAGTTAAAGAAACTCATTCAGGTCTACCAAAAGGAAAGTCTGTGGAAACGTCATCTGATAAACCATCTGTTGTTCGACAACTGAAATGCTTAAACTGATTTCCAAAACCAGCAGTTTTAAAGGAACCGAATCACCTTCTTTTCAAATTCGTCCTGAAATGAAGAAGTTTTCAAATGAATCAGTCGGTTAAAAAAACTAATGATGTCGGATGTCTTAATTTAAACCAGTCACTCAACAGAATTTGCCTCAGAATAGAAAACCAAGCATTCGAAACACAAATGTGCTTAAACCAGGATGTATAAATTGCATCCACCACAACACAATCTAAACACCACATTTGCCGTACATGATTCTCGGAAAACTATCCTCAACATGACTAAATCTCAGGAGCTAATTCACACTACTAGTGTTTACAGACCTACAGCTATAATGCTATCAAGTTAAATATAAGTTCATGCCAAACAATAGTTGTGGTTTTTACGTCCCGCAAGTGGAGTTTCAAAAGAAGGAAGTAAGAAAGACCTAATAGGATCTTAGCAAGTATTCTATAGAAACCAAAGTCGTAACATGCGTGTAATGACAGTTCAAACACACCGAACTTCGAATGAAAATGTTGTTGTGGCTGAGAATGTGGAACAAGTTGCTTCTTCTCAATTCTAATCATGATGCTTACTGCGTCTCTCGATACTTGACAGCGTGAATGCTAAACCTAAGAAGCTCTAATGTAGGTACTATTATTGCTTAGTAAACCCCAAGAGAAAAGTCAAACAAATCTATTGCAAGGCCCCATTAAGAGAAACAGTTGCATAGATAACCACTATTCAACAGAAATCCCAGATTTTTACTACTTTAAGAGATTGTATGACAATACTTAATCAGAGATAGAAATGGTTGATAGCTAGAGATTCGCATCAGGTTATATCATGGACACAAAAGCCACTTAGGACAAGAAAGATAGATGGATGTCTAAGATTAGGAAACAGATATGATCAACAATTATTAGTCCCACTATAACATTGTCTCTAAGATAACTATGTCTTTGAAGCGATTCTCAAATTCTTAGGATCTATATTTGTCCATTCCATCGTTCTTATAATTCTCTTGCAGATTGTACAACTCATCCTATTCATTGTTGACTCTGAATGCACACAAGCACATACGAGAATCTCAATCTGTTTTGTGTAATTTTGAGTGGAAATTCTAGGTACTGTTCATATTGGAAATGAACATCATTGCTCCTAATCTTGTCTATGGAGATTGATTCCATGGAAATGTAACGATCAAACGGTTTATTAACGTTAAAGGCGCTCGAATCACAATCTTTCTCGTTTGGTCAAATCTGTGATGCTGATTTTGAGAGGTTGCTTTCTTAGGAATCTACTTGCTTCTTCTGTGAGAGAAGTCTTTCAGGAAAATGATTTACTACTGGCGTAGTCGTGGATCTGATCTCTAGATAACTATCTCTTCAAGAAACAACCTTCATACAACTCCAATCTGATTTTCATGGCTAAAGCCTTCACGCACACTCAAGCATGGTTTATGGCATCGAAGGCTTTCTCATCTTCAACTTGATTCCGCATCACCTCTTTACCTCAAAGAAAGAGGTTGTGAATGAGGCTTACCTAAAGTTTGAAATATGTCAAGGATCATCTTGTTCTCCTGTGAAATGATAAAGCAAAAAAGACAAGTTCATTCAAGACAAAACGTCATCTCCTATTCCAAAGGAAGGCTAAATTTGCTTCACAATGACTTGTGTGGTTCTGCTGATTTTAATCAACCTCTCTAGACCCGTGCTCTAATAGTGTGGTCTAAAAAACCATTAACTGTGGTATGATATAGGTGTTCAAAGTTATTATAAGTATATGTTAACAAAAATATGAACCAACGCTTAGTTGGAGGGATTGTTAACGCGCCGAAACTCACTAGATGTAAATAACAATAGATGCCATGCGTCGGTTGCAAAGCATAAAGTGAATAAGTATTCAGTCGAGACACACGTAGGTACGCTCTTAGAATTAGGTTCAGGGTGCACTTCAGAGCTCGTTTGGTTTTCTTGTGACGTTATCTTCTGCTTCTTGCAAGGACAACCAACAACAGACGAAAATAGTTTTGCACGACGAGATCTTATAGCAAAAGAAAAAGGTGTCGCGAAACTAGATTTGTTATCTAAGTAGGCTCCTAACTCTTAGTGCAAAAGAAGCAACATTGAAGAAGAAAATCAACCAACACAAATGCACACAATTTGTGTAAAAAAGCAACACGCTTAAGCAGACAATAAATAGGGCAAAAAGAAACACCCATTAAGGCCATCTTAATAATAAATTTAGTTAAAAAATTATTAAAAAAAACCCCTCGAATTAGTGTGAGTAGAAAAAAAACCGAATAAACCAAAAGCCAAAATCGAAACAACCGAACCGAATTACCAATTCGCGTTGGATATGGGTTTGACAATCTGAACCGAAAACTGAATTTATAAAAAAACACTTTTTCTACTTGAATTTTTTTTCTAAATATCTATGTAATTTTTTTTGAAATAAATGGTGTAATTTGGGTTATTCGGGTCAACCCAAAAAGCGAACCGAATTCAAATTCGGTTTTCGGTTCAGCGATTTGACAAAAAAAAATTAACCGAATCCATCAACGCCCCCACCTCAAATTTCTATTATTTACAATTTTTTATATAACAAACTTTATTTATCAAATATTTAACAAATATATAGCGATTTTGTTAGCCTCAATTTTATTGAGTCAATAAAGGAAGCTCGTTCCCGTGTTCAAGACCTCACTTCGGGGGAGATTGTTAGCCTCAATTTATTGAGTCAAACAAGGAAGCTCGGTCACTCTACGATGGAGCTTCGGTCTCTAATTAGTTAACGTTGTAATAGGATATTATCGGGAATCGGGCTCGATAGTGAATCTAATATTGTATATGTTTCGGGTTTAATCTCAAGCAAAACCCAAGCCCGGGTCCTAGTTAAATATCCCGCGCGTACCTTTAGCGTGACGGGGTATATAAGCTTTTTATTATTTAGAAAAAGTTCAAAATATCAAAAATATCTTTTTCTATTTTCTCTCATCTCTCTCTCTCGCTTCTTTCTCTCTCTAAAAGTTCAACTCACTCTTTTTCTCATTTCTAGTTCCGATTTCGTGATTGATTCTATGAAGTGAAATGTTATCAAAATCTTACAATTGGCATCAGAGCTACGTGTGGATTCGTGGTTGATTCGTGTGGTAAAACAAGCTCAAATTCGTAGATTATATTGTGACAAAAAACCCCACGGCTCAAAAAAAATTTTAGGCTTATTTGTTGGTTAATCTTGTTCTTCACTTGTTCTACACATCAAAAGGTAAGGGTGCTTCAAATTTCGTGTGTTAAACAAGTTCCTAGCTCGAATTATAAGCAAACAAAGTAAGGTGTTCTTCGTGGAGAGTTGCTACTTTTTGGACGATCCATAAAGATATACATGTTATTGTATGTTTAATAATCAAATACCTACTTAGGATTACAAGTATCTAGCTTATTTTCGTGGATAAAAAGCTTATTTGGCTCGATTTTGCTCAAATCGTCCTAGTGTTCTTGGTGGAGAGTTGCTTATTTAATTATATCTCTAGCCGGCGGTTTGACTAGCTAAGGGACAAGATCCACGTTTTTAGGAAAAAGTCAAAGGCGAGTTGCTCACATAGCCGGCGAGTTGTCAATAGGTTTAGCAGCGATTTGCTTATTTTAATTCAGGATGCGAGTTGCTAAAACGGCGAGTTGCTAAAACGGCGAGTTCCTCAAAGGAACAGGCAGCGAGTTAGTCACTATAGGCAGCGGTTTGAT
>BQNB010091032.1:13681-24649 GCA_026074375.1 Tanacetum coccineum
AGCGAGAAAAATGCCGCTAAGATTTTCGTTGATTTTTTTGGTATAATTTTTTTTAAATTGTTTTCCCGGGCGACATGTCGCCCGGGAAAGTGAGCGGGAAAAAATGCCGCTAAGATTTTTGTTGATTTTTTTGGTCAAATTTTAACCACACATTCCCGGGCGACATGTCGCCCGGGAAACTCTCTTTCAACTTTGACTAAAAAGTCTATAAGAATTTATGCCACGTCGGACGGACTTTTGTCGTTTAGCGAGCTTTCCCGGGCGACAAATGTCGCCCGGGAAAACACCGTCACCTGTTCTACTTTTTCTTGTAGTGTAGTCCAAGATCTAATGACGTGATACTTTAAAAAATAACATTGTTATTGTTCCGAAAGGTTGTTCGGTGAGTTACTAGGCCGAGAGAGATTGCTATGGGTCAAAACCCATTATGACGAATACGTTAAATGAGAGTTACCATCGTATCTAAGGATGTGTGATGGTAACATGTGTCGTTAACGCCTTTTTTACGGTCCAGATAGTGCCACGTCAGCGTCTGACATGACATGACGTTTCCTTTCCTCATATACTTTGTTCTTCTCATTTTTACAGTTTCACTTTTTACATTTGCTCTCTCCGAAATCTCATGCAAACCCTCGGGCTTCTTCTTCTCATTAATCAATTCTCAGTCTATTGTTAGTAAAACCTGAGTTTGAGGAAAAACGGCAACCATATACGTCTACAACTATCATAGTTTAGAAAGTAAACTCGGTGACGCAGTACCGGTGATGGTGGCAGCCATGTCTGCACGATCAGTCGAGGCGCGCGTAGGTACGCTCTTAGAATTAGGTTCAGGGTGCACTTCAGAGCTCGTTTGGTTTTCTTGTGACGTTTTCTTCTGCTTCTCGCTACTTGATGAGCACTCGAGGTTTTGCATACACTGGTTGAATATTGTCCCTGCAGATGACGGTTCAGTAAGACCTGAAACAATGTTACAAAGAGCAAGTAAATATCCAAAAAATAAATTCAAAACTAAGATCATTAAAATCAAAGTAGATTTCGAACAAAGAAAGTATCCTCCTAAACGAAGACAAGACAATTCTGCATTCTGTGTATGCAGAACTACACAAGCATAATTGCCATCCTCTGTTGGGCTTGGAATTGCAGGAAAGCGCATAGCATCAAACTCCAGCGAACAATTGTCAGTTGGCACACATGCCTCCATTAAACCACTGGTAGGATGAAGATCTTTAACACGTCTTGTAAGCTTTCCGGTTTGAAATTCCAAATTTTGTTCCATGGCTGTCAATAAGCATACATGATGCACAAAATAAGCCCACAACACACCCATAGGCGCATGTCTAAATAATAAGACGCCATAGCCATTTTTCCAAGAAAAACCAAAAATATAAATTACCTTCAACATGGCCGGTGGTTGCTTTCAAAGGACAACATGAAAACCATTTAAACAGAGCGTCTCAGTTGCCAGAGCATTACACCAAAGGCGTCTAGTAGCATTTTGTCTCTCAGAGGCAACACATAAGTTGACGTTTTGAAAATCAAGTGTGACTTGTTTATCAAGGGTTAATGTTCCCATGAGCCATTTTTTTCCTTTTATACTTAAACACACGTATAGGACAACCAACAACAGACGAAAATAGTTTTGCACGACGAGATCTTATAGCAAAAGAAAAAGGTGTCGCGAAACTAGATTTGTTATCTAAGTAGGCTCCTAAGGAGAGTGGGTCTCTTAGTGCAAAAGAAGCAACATTGAAGAAGAAAATCAACCAACACAAATGCACACAATTTGTGTAAAAAAGCAACACGCTTAAGCAGACAATAAATAGGGCAAAAAGAAACACCCATAAAGGCCATCTTAATAATAAATTTAGTTAAAAAAATTGTTAAAAAAAACCCCTCGAATTAGTGTGAGTAGAAAAAAAAACCGAATAAACCAAAAGCCAAAATCGAAACAACCGAACCGAATTACCAATTCGCGTTGGATATGGGTTTGAAAATTTAGCCGGTCATATGGGTAACATTATCACAAAACAAACAAGCTCGTTGGTGTAATGTGTACAAAAAAAGTAAGTTGGTCATTACGGTACAAATGAAAAAGTAAGTTGGTAATAAATGATCTTTACCCAAAAAAACTAACAAACGAAAATAAATTCTGTCTCCAAAGTTTAAACGAAAGTTAAATTCAACTTCAAATTCTAAATGGCTATAAAAGAAATGGTAAAGCTATCATCAAGTCGGTCCACTAAGAGCTTCTAAGCACTATTCCCTCTTATTACCTCTGTCGCAAAGAAAAGAAATGTGCCTCAGTGAACATATATAAACAAAACTGATATATCAAAGTAGTAGAAACGAAATTTTTATCGGCACCCGAATCAAATAAAATACTAGCATAGTGATTGTTGAGTAAGAACATACCCGTAACCACATTCGGGTCTTGCTGAGGCTCCCCGGTCGCTCTTCCCGAGCACCTATTTTTTTTTAGGACATTTGCTCTGTGTATTTCTCTTCTCCCCAGCATCATAACATGTCACTATCTGGTTGCGTGGTTGCTTCCTGTGTAGGAGTCTTAACTCTAAAGTCCTTGATAGTGACCCATTTTCTGACAATTTCCGCACTTGGCAGGGCACTAACCGTCATGATGCAGCTGCATTTGTTTCATAACGGTAAATTCCCAAAATAATCTTTCCCTTCAGTTGGGCAGCAACATAAGCTTTAGCAGCTTCTTGTCTTCGGTTTTGTTGATGGGTGGTGGGTGTTGCTGTGGTGTTGTGTTGTGACCTCTTTTGATTTCCCAATTTCTTCTTGTTGCTTTCACTGATTTTTTTTCTTTTTTTCTTTGTAGCTTTAGACCTGATCCGCTTGATCCACCTAAACCACGAAGCCATGATAAAGCCCTCATGTATGGTGGCAGGCTTAGATGTTGTTACTTTGCCCTGAACTCTGCGGGAAGTTCCCTGATGTAATTGTTCTTTATTCTTATACCGGGTGTAACCAGAAGTTGGCACATCACAGCCATAATTCGTGGAAACGATGAGTGTATCCATCAATGTCATCTCCATTCATAGATAAGTTCTACAATTCTTGCTCCATTTTCTGTATTTAAGTCCTCGGACAATACTCAGCAGTCATCATAGCTTTCAATTCATTCCAAGGGATTCAGTTTGCAGCATCGATTCCCAAGGTACGGACATGGTCGTTCCACCAAGTTAAAGCACGACCATGTAAAGTGCAATACAAACTTACTTATCTATGTATTTATCGTACAGTTATGATCTGAAAAACCGATCCAGTTTCTCGAACCATCTACTCAACCTACAATGCTTCTGTCCACTGAATTGTGTGAAAGATTGCAGCTAAAATGGTCTTATAAGTACACCCGCGAACTTAAGGTGTTACATTTCCTCCAGCATTACTCGTAAACATTACATACGACATTACCTCAGCATTACCGCTGCATTTCCTTCGGGATTACCTCCTAATTAACGCTCCTGCTTAAAACTACATTAGCTCTATTCGCCTCGTGTTGCGCAAGAGCTGCAGCTACAGCCTCGGTCACATGATCAGCAATAAGTTGCTCAATAACACTTCGATTTATTCGCGTTTGGTGGCATGGTTCTATTAACAACACAAATACGTAATCCAATAATAATTTGTTTATGATATCCCCAATCGAGATACATAATAATAACAAAAGAAAGGAGATAGAATGTGAATATAAACAACCTTGACAACAAATGATACATCATAAAGTAGCATAACTTTCATTACACAAGATAAGTTTTTACATAAGTTGCGTTGTTTTACAAAATGTGCTAAGACTAGAACAATTCAACATCCATAACGCCTACTTACGAGACTTTCAGTTTAGTAGGAATTACAAAAGTCCTCTGTTAGTAAATCATAAAATCTATCTACCGGGAACCATTAGTGGTCCCTACGGCTCCGAGGCAGAGGTATCTCCATAAAACAGCCATAACTTCATGTCTTAGTAGGGCGTGATTCCACGGACATCCTTCCTAGTAATCTAAACTGCCAACCCAGACAACACAAATCATATTACTATCTTCAGCCTCTCTCGATCTGGTCTCTATCTATAGATGCCAACGCAGCACTAATCTCATCTGACTCTACTCTAGTCTTCAACCTCTCGATCTCCTCCATATCTCTGATCTTCTCCTGCTCGACCTGCAATAATCTAGCCTCTACAGTCTTGGCGCGAGCCTGCAGTGCTGTAACATCATCATCTACTCTAGCAGTAGCCTGCTCAACAAAAGCAATGTCAACGTCAAAGGCATCTATGCGCCTACAAATCCTATCAACCCCATTACAGGTAGTAAAAATCTCAGTCTGACGGGTCTCCATACCCCGCACCAAGGTCCTAACGCTACCATGTAGTGTATCAACATCCCGCCTCAGACTCCCCACCTCTTGTGCCAAGAGGTGTGGTAGAGTTGGGGTCACCGACGATGGTCCCCCAATCTCAAACGTACTACCAGCTGGTCGCACCCATAATGTCCGGTCAGTAGTGGCCGCAGCCGTAGTGTCAGAATCGGATGAAGACTCTAAGAGTGGTGGTGGTGATATGGGTGGTGATCCAGCAGGTGATGCAACTACGGGTGGTACATCCTCCTCAATATCCATGTCCTGCTCCTCCTCGGGATCCTCCTCTACATCTAACTCCGGATCATCCTCTAAGTCAAGTACTGGGTCATCAACAAGAAAGTTGAACACGTTATCGGGCGATAATGAATCTGCCATAATTCTCTGAAATAAAAGTGCATAAATGATAAATAAAAATTAAATCAAGTATTTATATAAATAACTTTTATATAAATTAAATAGTAATGCTTTTATAAATAAGCATAAATAATAGGGAATAGCCAATACTTATATAATTTACTTTTATATAAATAAGAAACGATAATTTCAAAGATAGGCGTAAGAGATCAAAAAGAAAATCGAGTGTTTATATAAATATTCTTTATATAATACCAATAGTAATGCTCGAGGAAATAAATATAAGAAATCAGGAAGTATACGCGCATGGATATCGGATTAAACAATGAGGGACTCTTAATATGAATAATAGTTATAGTCTAGGTACTAAATATAACATATATCTCTATAACCAGTGCTCTGGTACCAATCTGTAACACCCCCAAATTCGGATAGCAGTGGAAGGTAACCAGGGGTGCTACTTCATAGCTCATAGTACAAGTTATAGAAAACGACCTCTAAATGAGACGTTTTGAAAAAGTTTCACATTCGATATAATACAAACATCAGAGTTCATAATAATACAAGTCACAAAAGTTTAAACATAACATAACGTTTTTAAAGAACGTTTTATTGAATGTGATAATATACAGAGTCTTCAAAATATCCGTGCGACTCCCATCCGATAAATATATACCTTAAGGATCTGAGATAAAACATGCTAAAAACGGTCAACAATAAAGTTGAGTGAAATTCAAAGATTTATAAATAAAACAGTGGACCACAAGATTTCAGTAGTAGTAGATTAATGATACACATTCAGGAGTAAAAAACAGTTATTATTGCCCTAAGCTCATGACACCGAACCTTAACGTTTGCAAATCCTACATAAATTTGTGCCCCGAGATTGGATGTTCTGCAAAACACCCAAATAATACCTCAAATGTTAAATGCGTCCGTTTGACGTGGTACTGTTGTTGCATACCTGGACAGGAATTGTCAGTCCCGATAGATCTATTCACAACATTCACGTTTACTTTACTAAAGCAATTAACGGCTCATGATATAGGGGACTTAATTGGTAGTAGTGGTACTTAGGCAATAATACATCAGGCATAGCATACAGTTTTAGTACTTGCGTCCAAACGTACCCCCATGGAGTTTATAAAACATTTAATAAGAAAAAAGGCTATGAACGCACTTTTTAGCGACATGATAAATGACAACGGATAATAACGTCGAGAGTCGAGAAAATTCCTAATTGCAACCTAAAAGTAATGTCGCGTATTAGAATTTATAAACATTCGCAAGTATATATAAATAAGTTTTATAAAATCTTTTTATAAATATTTAGCATTGTACTTTAAGTTTTAATTTTTATAACTTAATTTGGGCCCAAAAATAAATATCCAACTTAATATTTATAAGCTCAAAATTAAGTATCCAAATTAATATTTATAAGCCCAAAACAAGTATCCATATTATTATTAATAAGCCCAAATATAAGTGGGCTGCCCAAATATAAGTGGGTTGCCCAAATTTTTGGTTTTAACCAACTTTACGGGCCCATATTTTTTAATCCGTAAATGGTCTCGGTTCGGTTTTTTATGCCTACGGAAAGATAAACAAGTTTATTTTTCCGATATATGGGTCCGACCACTTCGGTTTTTGTAAAAATAAGGTCGATTTTGTAACAAGTCCCAAATCTATGATTTTCACACATTTTTATCGCCTCGGGAAAACAAACGTATCTCCTAAACCGTACTCCGTTGGGGCCGATTCAAACGCCAAAATTTAAGTTAGCATGTTCTCTACAAGTTTTAGTTTTACTAAATTGGTGACTTTTATACAAATTTTTAGAGTTATAGTTAAATTAAATTCAGTGTGCAGTTTCTGACGACCTTTGCCGTTTAATTTCAGAAAAGTTCATCGGGCGTCGAAACGACTCGATCCACCCGGCTAAACGGAGCTAAGACATAGACCTAGGTCCCTATATTTTTTCCTAACCACCACAGTTTATCAATTTTTCTAGAATTGACCAAAAACCTACTGATTTCAAAACAGTCACAAACCAATGTTACAATATCACTTTTACCAAGTTTTCTTGTCCCAATAATTTGTGTACAATGCCAAAATTTTTACAAATACTCAATAAAGAATATAAATACATACAAGTACAGAAAAATATATCAAATATGAAATAATTTCAAAGAAAGAATTATGAATGAACAAAGTAAACAATAACCTTACAAAAAAATGAAAATGATGGTTATAACAAGATTTACCCAACAGCTTGCTTCTTAATTTCTTCAACCCAAATAGAATGCAACCCAACCAAAATACACTTGCACTAACCCTTTTTATACCATGATCAATATGCCCATAAAAATATTTCTTTGATGATGATGAAGAAATATAACCAAAAAACTAGAACACAAAGTCCTCAAACCAACCAACTTTGAACTAGCTAAATTTTTACCCAAATCAATATAACCCTTGCAAGGAATTTTATAAACCTCTTTAATTCAGCCCCTAAACCTCAAAAAAATGATGTTTTGAAGATGGTTTGAGAAAATTATAGCTAGGAAAGCTTAACTGATCTACCTTGTAATTGATTTTTATGTAAACAAACATGTAAAATTTTGTATAATGATGGTATGGTGGTGGTGATGGGCCGGCCACAAGGAGAAGAAACAAATGAGAGAGAACTTTTTTTTTGTTGGTGATAAGAACTATGTGAAGCTATGGTAGTGTTGTTGGGTTTAAGATTTCATGGCATGCAAAGTTTGTGCCATGTGTCCCATTATGAAAAATAATGGGCACTTATCATAATACTTACACCACCACATGAATAAGTTTCCATGTGGTTGATTTAGTGGGTATTTTTTGGGTATGTTTTGTATAAATTTTGAATAAGTGGGTAGTTTTAGGGCCAACGGGTAGAAACGTAAAATATTGCAAGAGTTTAGCCGTAACCACGAAGCGAAAACGTATATGATAAAAATAACATTATAACATATAGGATACTTATCTGAAATAATAAAAATACGTAGAACACGTAGACTAATATTTAGTCTTAGGCCGGGTTCACGTTTAATAAACGTTTTACTACGAAAGCGAGATAACCTATCCGGTTAACCGTAAAATAAATAAATTTTACTCAAAAGTAAAATAAATAATGAAAGTATAGATTTAAATAATGACCTAAAATTTACGAACGACTACAATAAACCCTAAATTAACTTATGTTCGTTTTTTATGTGTGTAGAATACTCATGACAATGGAAGTTGTTGCTGAAAACAAGGATGTAAACCGCATGAGTGTTCCAGCTATTGCTGCTTGTATGTCACCTTCTTCGACCCCTTTTGGCTGGTGAAGTCGACCTTGACAGTGAGTTCAATATGGGTGGTGATGGATCTGCTCAACTTATGCAAGCAGCTGTTGCAGCTAACCATGCCCTAAGCGATTATGATTACCTCATAACTTCTCAAATAAGTTACTTACTACCAGCTACAACAATTAAGGTGTTTAACAAAGTGATGAAAAATCTGAAAGAGCACGTAGAGAAAGAAGGTTATTTTCAAGTGCCATTAATGGCTAGATATGTGTGGACCCACATCCGATCAGAGTCCTCACAACCTTCATTATCGTCGTCAATGATGAAATTATTTAGGTTTTTTAATTAGGGGAAAACTTGAAATGGTATCAAGAATAAAACCATAACATTAATAATTTAATTTCTACATGATTTTTGTAACAGGAGATGCGTGAGAAATAACGTGAAAGAATTACTTATACCTTGATCTAGCGAAACTTACTCTAAAAGTAATAAAAAAATATTTCGAAAGCTTGAATCAATGTGTTTTCATTTTAGCCTAATTGGATTAATGTATTCTTGAAATGTATTGATGCGGATTTTTGCAAAACCACAAAAGTTTTACAATCCTCCTAGGCAGCGAACCTAACCTTTGTAGTGTAGTATAAGTAAGTCCAGGGGATTGATCGTTCTCTAAGGGAATAGTAAGGTAGGTTCGAACTGTATGTCGCCTAAATCTAAAGATTGAGGAATGATTCTTTTTGGTCTTTTACTGGTTTAATTGAAAGCAAGTAAATCTCGGGTTTAAAAGGGGGGGTTTTGATTAAGCTAATAACTAATCCTAATTTAAATAAAATAAGATAGAAAACAATGATGCAAAGAAGCGTATTTACTTAGATGAAATTCTCCCTAATCTTGAATATGTATTGTGCTTAACTAGTTAGATAGATTATTGATGGGGGTTTATGACTAATATGGCTTGGTTAAGCGTTCACATCCCCTCGCCCTTCTACACCTATGGCCAATGTCTACGAGGTTGCTCAATCGGACACGAACACAAGCATAAAGCATTAAGATTTCCACTATCATACATAATTCGACCTAATGTGACCTTAGGTTGCCAAGAACTACTAATTAGCCTAGAGGTTGCTCTTTTGACTAACTAAAACACACTTACACACAAATCGTCAATTAACTTGTCCATGCTTAGGTTGCTAAGTTATGTCTCTTAGAGCCTTTTAGGTTGAAAAATGACCAAGAATAATCCGATCACATGTTAAGGTTGCCTAATTATGCAAACTAATTTATCACAAATCAATCAATCGACTATAGTATGTAAACGAATGGAACTTCGATCAAACATGCATAATAAACATCAATAATCATCAACTAACACAAATACACAATCAATCTCATGGATTATAACATCTAAGCAAACACTAGATGAATTAACCAAGCATACTTAATAAAGAATAGAAATCATAATCAACAAAAGGAATTGAAGACATAAATTAATATAGAAGTGATAATCAAACCATTACAAGATATTTATGGATAGAATTAGACTCTCTAAGTTGCTGGAAAAACACCTACCCAAACCCTAGAATCGGACTTAGGGTTGGGGGCTTGATAAAAACAAAGTTATGAGGTTGTATTTATAGGCAACCCTAATCCAAACTTCCAGACGTCGTCGCCAAAATTCGCGACGCTGTCGCGATGTCATCTTTCGCTTGGTTCTAGATTTTCTCGTTCTGAATGCGTGGGCTTTTGAATCGACAAAATCCGAGTTCGTATGAAGGAGTTATGATCAAAACACACGTCGAATGATCATCTTTATCTTGAATCTTCTATGGTTTCTTTTAAGGCGGCTACGTTCTAACGCCGTTATCAAATCTCTAACGCTGTCACTTGAAAGACCGCGACGGCGTCGCGTTATGCCTGTGACGCCGTCTCCACTCTCTGTGAGCACAATTCTTAAAGAGATTTGGTGTAGGTCCGTAATCTTGTCCGTTTCTTTTCTAAATGAGGTCAAGTCACGTGTATTTCCTCCAAATGCCATCCAAGTTCTAAAAACATGAAAACAAATGATTAAGCACATAATTTGGGCATATTTGCATGATTTAGGGGGTTAAATGACCCCGAAAAAGTGTATAAAATAACACCTCACCAAATACCCCTACACTTGGGATTTGCTTGTCCTCAAGCACATGGGCTTTTCTACCTAGACAATAGCAATATTAGGGTCATTTAACCTACTCTTTAAAAGCATTTTACAACACAACCTTCTAGACCTCGTAATTAAAAGCATGAAAAGTATATACTAGCACCTCACATAAGTGTTTGGATTCTCTCTTTCACTCAGGTGTATAATAAATTATAACAACTATGGGGAAATGGAAAATTAACACTCATTACCTGTCATAGCATATAAATTACCATAAGCTTGGTAAAGGATCAAACCTCCACCGCTAGGCGCAAACATTATGCATTACTGTCAAAGAGGTCTTTTTAAAGGGTTGTGGGGTGTAGGTGTAAAATAGCATTAACAAAAATGGAAACGGATGGGATATATTTAGGTGGTGACTTTGGGCGAAATTGGAGTGGAAATGTTAGCTAATTATTTATACGAATACACGTTGGTTTGGTTGCTAAGCCAAAGACTCGGACAAAATATACAAACTCTACAAAACTCTAAACCAATATCTTTTTTTTCTTTTCTTGACTCTAATATAAACATAGATATAAGCAAATGGCAGCCCATACATTTTTTCACTCTTTTTTTTATATACATTTTTTTATATATACATTTTTTCGTACACTTTTGCTCTGCATTTGCTTAAACATATAATACATCATGCAGGTTTATAGATACACCCCTACACTTGAACTTTTACATACTCGATTATTTATAATCTAACTAATGACCCGATTTGAGATG
>BQNB010091033.1:5000-26984 GCA_026074375.1 Tanacetum coccineum
TATCCTCTCTGCACTGAGTGAGACTTCTTACTCTCAACAAAATCTCATTCTTTTTTTATTCTAACTTAATGCATAAAATTTATCAATCTAATCTTTTTATTTTTTCTAGATGTTCTAAACAACTAGCTCAGCACTAAGGATAAATGATTTTAACCTCATGAGTCAAACCAGACTATATTATTCAACAAAAGCTAGTCTATATACAAAGCTTACTGTATCAATTGCCCCCCCCCCCCCTTCTACTGTCACCTCTGCACAGGATACTTCTCTACTGAACTCTACTATAGAGTAAATGACTCATCTTAAACTTCTTACTCAACCTGATAAAGATCAGAGTTACTGGATTGTAAACTAGCTACAACTCTAATTTCTCTCAATATGTGTACTCTTTACTTAATTACTGATTTTATGGCTATCATATACGATAATTCTATATAGTTTTCTATATGTCTCTGGACTATATCTAGTCTAGATCAAACTAAACTGACTACTATATCTATAATTTCAAACTATTACCTAATCTAAATCTCTTGGCTATACTACTAGATCATACTCTAGGTAAATCTAACTTCTAACCTAATCTAAACTTAACCCTAGCTTAAAGGTTTATGAATACTCTGATCTTGACTAACTCTGGCACTGAGCTAACAAAATTCCTTAGCTCTAGTTTAATCCACTATAATGCTGCTACTAACTAACATTGAAAATTCTCATACCTGCTTCTTACTACGCAATAAATACAACATCAAACTCTCAGCACTCTTTCCAACTTATCCTACTTCAATAAGCAATCTTAACAACTATTAACCTTCTCTTCAACGACTTATTCCCACTTTTCTAGTTCCTTTCCATAAAAGTATTCTTATACTTAACTATTCTTCTCTCTCTAGAACCTTTCTTAGTCTCTAAACTCTCTAAATCTTAATATTGTTTTCTACAGCCTTCTATCTGACTGCTTCTTCCTCACTTGTCTTTAGGGTCTTTCGCTTAGCTAAACTCTTAAATCAACTCTTATATCGTTAATTACTTCTAATATTTTCTTTTCCCCTTGATTTAGCCTTTAGTTGCTATCTACTGAATGTCTACGTTCTACTTCTTCTTCTCTATTCTTTAATATCCTTGCTAATCAATGCTTACTATCTTGTTCTACCTAAAAATTTTTAACCTTCTAAACTCATATACTCCATAGCTGGATTAGACTATGCTCTAGAGAAGGATTCTAGACTGGGCTGGTCTAGTGTCTATATTAAACTTATATACCTTCTAGTGTATACATATCTTCAGCTGATCTACTATCCTCTACTCTCTGATTTCCTACTCTAAACTGTCACTTAGACCTCCTTACTCTATTTAAATATACTAATCTAATAACACAAAAGACCTTATTGTTTCTGGTATCTCAAAATCTAAAGCTACTAATACAAGACTAACAATTAAAAAACGCTATACCACCTTGAAGCAAACTTACTCTACTAAA
The DNA here is from genome assembly GCA_026074375.1 of Tanacetum coccineum. Lineage (NCBI taxonomy): Eukaryota > Viridiplantae > Streptophyta > Magnoliopsida > Asterales > Asteraceae > Tanacetum > Tanacetum coccineum. The sequence continues at coordinate 6,478 of BQNB010091033.1, forward strand.
GTATAATGCATTAACCAAACTGCTCTAAACTCTAGATACTTAGTGACTTCTGTCATCTTTAAATTTATATCCTAATCTAGATTTACACTTCTTCTACTACTTCTCTATTCACTTCCACAACTATAACTATTCCATTCTAACATGATAAAAATAAGTTAAGACTCAACTTATCATGTAAGTCTTAACTACAACTCTTACTTCTTGGCTTTATCTAACTTATCTGTCCTATAGAACTGACTATAATATCCCTTATCATCTTACTACTGTGCTCTGACTACTATTGCTTATTACTCTACTATTTCATACTAAACTCCTTTGTCTCTAATTTTTACCTACTGAGCAATCCTTCTCTAAATCTGAGATTGTAAGTATAATACTCTACAAAAACTACTGTTAATCTACTATAGAATAATTAGCAACACTCTATGTCATCTTCTAGGACTAGATCTGAAAATAATAACACCTTTCTGAACTACTCTTATAATAAGGGCATGCTTATAAACACCTTCTTTACTCATATACGCTGACTAACCTATTCTATGAAGAGCGGACTGTTTTTCTATCTTATCAATTCTGTCTAACACGTCTACTACTATTAAGGAACCCCCCACCTGGTGTCTCGATTCTACTTTGTTGGAAGCTTGTTCTCCTCGTGTTGGCAACTAATTCTAGCCAACAATATTGAGTAATATATAAGACTGGTTAGGCTCCATATATTAAGCTTTCTCTACATAAGTCTACAGAGAGATAAGAGCTGTAGTCCAATCATTTTTTAATACAACAATAGGAGGAATTCCTAAATCTTGGAAAGATAACCTACTCTTACTACAAACTCTATGCTTTTAATACTGTACCAGCCTAGACTATTACACTTTTAAAATCTTACAAAAACTGGCCAAGTATGTGTCTCCGAATCTTGGCTCTCTATTGCTCGAAGAACGATTGCTAATAAAATTTGTGGCAAAGGTATCTTGCCAGGGTCGCATATGACTCTTCTCCCTACATTGGCTAGCTCTATAAGCTCTATAAATGGTCTCAAACACGCAAGTTCTGTAACTTCGTATCTAACTAATAGCTTCTGATTAAACTAGGTGAATAAAAATATAATGTCTCTCTACTTAGTGAGCTTTCTGCCATATTCTGTAAAACTAACTTTATTCCTTCTTCCTCTTATATACTAATATAATACTAAAACTAGTCTAATTTTATTGTCTATTCCTACTATCTCGTGCCTACTTCTATGTAACTCTCTACGCCCTTATTAAAAAAACTTGGATCAAAAAAAGTATTACCTTAGTCTTCTTCTCCTGTCAACATAGCTTCTTGCTCTCTTCTATTACTCTTACTGAACCTCTAAGTACTGCCTATACTATGTACGTAGATAGGGGTAAACTACTTACTTTACGCTAATATGATCACATCTATGTCTAATATTATATACAAGACGCATCTAGACAACAAACACCAATCGCTTCCAAGTACCTACTGTCTAACCAGACTGTAGCTTTTCCTGCTTCTCTGTAATTCTGACTCTGTCTGCATTTCTCTAATCGTATCTACTATTTAATTCATCTCTAATCTTCTAAATCTTCTCTATCTCTAAGTCCCTTTTCCTGACTCTATCAATACATGCTACTCTACTTCTTGTTTTTCACTATACAACCTTAACTCGTTGAATAGGGAGGAGCTCTAACTGAAAAGCCTGTCTAGTCTCATACTTCTATGAACTGATATCTATCAAATACTTTAGCCTTTCTATGAAATAATAGTAAAACCTGACGTAAAACAAGTCCATCCATTCTTCACTACTGATACACAGGGAGGCTAAAATACCTAACAAAACTCACCAATCTAAAACAAAGCAATGATAGAGAAATCGGCAATCATTTCATTCGAGACACCTATGAGAAAGAGAATGTATAGAAATGGACAAGCTACACCTTGATCATAATGTTAGACTGAATTGGCTTCACTAAAGCTTTTGAAGTTAGTTTGATGATTATTTATATTGCAAGCATAGGTATGCTTAATCTTTAGCTGCATGATCTCAGCGGAAGTTAATAGTGTATAAGAATAAGCGATTAAACACAAGTACTAAGTTGGGTATATGAAGTTGGAAGGTAAACATGATGATCAGTTACTTAATACTGTTGGGCTTAGCTTTCTCTAATTGAAGAAACTTTGTACTGCTGATAGCGAAAAATTTTTATACTGTTATCTTGTTTAGTAATTGGCTTAGACTTCAAGGTGGATTGATGATTGACATGGTTTGGAGATGCTCTTTAGAAGAATTTGAAGCTTAATCTGATATCTCAAGATCTAGTACTAGTATGTTGTTTTGGTTAACAGTTCTTAACTTCTATTCATGGGCTATGCATAGATATGGATCCTCATGAATCTCCACATGTTTATCCTATTATTCTAGTGTACATATGATGTAATAGGAGGCATGATATTACATATTATTGGATGAACAAGTAAATACAATTGGACAAATAATTTAATACTAATACTAAACTGAATACTTAATACTATCTACTAATAACGTGCTTAACTGAGACCTTACATTCACAACTACTGTACTACATTTATACCTAACTATACCTACTATTCTTAACTACACTCTTAGACATACTACTTTACTACTGTACTTTGCTTTAACTACTTACTTTCAACTATAGTAATACTAATACTGTAATAACTTCTGTAATACTATACTCTTAACTCTTTGAATTACTTAAACTACTAACTGACAGTGAGGTGGGCGTGCCATCCACCACCATCCATCCATACCGAACCACCTCCTAACCAGCCCAAAACACCACCTATCCTATCCACCACCTCACCATCAAACGCTTGCGATGACCAACAACCACACAACCCCACCGTAACTCCAAAAAACGAATGCCAAACAACCATAACAACACTCAAACCGCTACAAACACGTGTTTGCCGAGGCATAATTAAGTACTAAGCTACTCTTTTACCATTAATACTGTTGGAAGCAAAACAAGCACCTGAGGGTGAAGGTCAACAGCACACACCCCAGAACCTCAACCCATCCACCATCTACCTCATAACCAAATATTTCATGAACCTCAAACTGAAGCTCACATTGAGCAACTACTCCCATCTCCAACTACATATCAAAGAAAAAGAAAGACTCAAACACGTAGGAAAACCACAAAGGATACTAAGTTACCTCAGACTAGTATACCTCAAGACCTTGGAGCAGATGAGACTGTCCATAAGGAGTGGGTGACAGTGTGGAAAGGGCAAGAGCTAACAATACTGTTTTGCTAGATTAAAAAAGATGCAGCACAGTGACATGTATAACATAATTAGGACCCATGCGCACGTCAATGCTAAAGATTGAGTAATCCTCAGGGAATAAATACAGAAGGCATTCTTCACAGTCGCCAGAAACACCCCCGCCCCATAACCGGGGGTTACTTTTGCTCATACTAGTACAGAGGAATTATCTTGAAAAGCCTAATGAACCACCTCTCTCAGAAGGTCACACATCTGGAAGTGGGAAGGGTAAGACGAAACATCAATTTGAATTGACGGCTAATGTACCAATCATACCCCATGATTCACCTCTCCCAGGAGGTTACACACTTGGAAGTGATGAGGGTAGACTACAACTATAGGAATTGATGACTATTATGTATAAAATTGTCAAAATAGGTGCTTAACTTGGAGAAAGAGAAGGATGCTCAAGCTGTGGAGATCCTTAGTCTAATGAAATGAATCAAAAGATTAGAAAGACAAAGGAAGTCAAGTAACTCACTAGACCAGAGATAAGGGAAATAACAGGAACAGTTGTGAATCATCAGATGATGCATTTAGATGAGGAAGGATGCAATCAAAACAGGGGAGGGTTGATGACAAATAAACGCCTAATATATATGCAATTTCACACTCTGTTTATGGACGGTACATCTATGAAGATTCATATCATAGTAGAGAAACAATACCCACTGATCAAGGAATTATTGAAGAAGATGCTAAACTTGCAGTTAGAAGCTAAAGAAGAAAGTACTATGGAATTTGAGCTTATCAAGATCATCAAATCAATGCTTGAAGAGAGATAAAAGGTTTAATACATCCTCCTAATGACCAAGAACATAAACTGGAAGAAACTTGATATATTAACAAGTCAAAATATCAAGTTAGGGGGAGATTTATATGGAATATTGAGTTACTAACTCGGACAGCAAGTACTACATTACTACTTTGGTTCAAAATTGATGAACTCCTACTGAATATTAAAGAATATAAACTGAAGTCATTAAGTACTACTTGCTAGTTGTAATAGTTATGTACTGTTAGTTTATATTTAGTACCGCCAGTAACAAAATGCATGAGAATATATTAGGAATAGATATGCCTTATCATATAACGCTGTTTTGTAAGCCCATTAGGGTTTTTCCTATTAATATAAAAGGAACCCTACTGTCAATAGTTATGAGTATACAAATCTTCAAGAAAACACATAACTCAAAGTTATAAATATTTGTCAATCAAGTATATTCAATATAGTATTCATTGTATCTCTTAGTATTGCAAGATAGATTCCTATTGAATCGTTTTGCTCATCTAGATTATAATAACAATGATGAATATGCACATCGGAATTATAAGAAACACAATCAAAGTTATCACAAGGTTTCTTTATTGAACGATTTCCTATTACCCTAACTATAATTTGGGGCTATACACCAACTAACTATGGTGTACTATTTTCGACTCTCATCAGTCGACATGCTATCTAACTATCTAGACTCTCATTGGGAGAAGGCTCCTATTTTTCTATGATGGATATGTAAAACCTGATGATGGGTGGGGGGCTATGAAATCTTTAGTATAGGAGAGAATCATGCCTTACAAAGGAAGTAAATCAATATGATAAGTTGAAACGAATTTAAATTACATAACCAAATTAATATGTTTCCTAATCATTATCTGTAGAATATTTGACCAAATCTTCATGGATTCTCCACTCACTCAGTGAAAGTTTCATAATGATGACTTTGATCCTTTTGTTTCATTCTTTTATTCATTTTGTCTCATTAAATCTAGAATCCCAACAATCTCCCCTATTTGATGATGACAAAACAAACAAAGTCGTGTACGAACTTCCCCTTAAATAGAGAAGTTGAGATGTAATCATCTCCCTAAATGAAACAAACATCCAAGCTTCCTTTGTATAACACCTCGTGTTTTAGGTCATTGTACAACATTATGTAATTCACAATTTATTTTTTGGGTATTACGCGTTTGCTTTTAAATCGTAATCGTTAAGCTAAATCGCGTAAACTAAAAATGATCATTCAATGTAAACAGGCATTAAAGGATTAAACTTTTACATCAAGCAAGTGTTATATGATTATTTAGAGGATAATTATGAACATTGCACATTTTATTTTTATTGATTACGTTAAGTGGTTACGTTTTACAATAAAGTACGTTTAGGCCTTCCCGAAAACACGTTAACTTATCTACGCTTCATCAAATACCCAAAATTTGCACCCAATACTTAAAGTTTATTTAATACTTCAAGTATTTATCACTTTATACATATTCCTCATGAAAGAATTCAAATCAAACTCTACCATGTGGAAGTTATACATTTTATTAAATCTATACTACATTATACTTCAAATAATACAATTATACACCAAATAAAGATCAAAGACTTATCCAAGCCCTCCCCTAGCATATAAAACATGTACATGTATGACTAGGAAGCCAAGAGTCACCAAGAAGCTTCACAAAATATCTTCATACATGCATCTTGCATCCACTTGAACCATGACTAGCCAAGTCTTATCCCAAGATAGCCCTTAGTATCTTTCTATTAGTTCCAAGCCTTGCCATCCTTGCATACTTCCCACATGACATAAAAAATATCTCATATGATCTTCAAGTGATATAGAATAGGCAATAGTAGGATATAGATGGGATACATAGAGCTAGATTGAGTTGTGGGGGGATGGGTTGATAGGGAGATAATGTGAAAGAGCGGACATGGCAATAAACGAAGTATTGACGTGGAATCTTGGCGATTTTTTTTTTTTTGAATGGTGTTTGGAGTATATTAGTTCAAGATATAATTTAGTTTAGTGGATGATGGTTAATGAGTATGATCGATTTTTGAAGGGAGCTGTTGTCAGAAGGCGGGAATTAGTTGCAATTATATCATTTGTGTTTTTTAATTTAAAGACGGACAGTCTAGATTTGTTGTTAGATTGTGTTGTATATGGAGCGATAAATGTATGGTAGACTTCCAAACGTAGATGATGGGTCTAGCATTATCACTTACATTCATTTTCATCGACTGTACCCTGTATCTTTTATACCTATATAATATATCTGATTAAAGAATTTAATTCAGTCATTTTACGCATTCTCAACATATCACTTCCAGTTTAATTATTGTAAGTCAATTTAATTGTTATGTTCAATGTTATAATGAGCCATGCCATTTCAGACCGCAAGAAACGTATATCGATAGTTGACTGTAGGGTAATTGGTACAGTTATTCTTCGTTAAGTTCATTACCGTATAATTTAATTTATCTGATATTCGCATTATATGCTATAGAATTGTTTAGGGTTAGTCTTTATTCATTACTTACTATCAACATCATTCCATCAACTATGTTCAACAATTGAGTTTTTAGTCATCATCATCCAAACAAATCTTTAAATCTCAGTAAGTCTTTTCACTCCCATTTATTTTATTCATTCAAATTTCAGTTAGATCCTATATAATAATAGCTATTTTCTACTATATCATAATTTAATTATAGATTACTGTATCCTCCTATCTGCCATTTACCTACTTCACATTCAATTAGTATATCTTTGAATTGTATTCACTTACCATTTATTAACCTCTTTGTATCATTTATTCCACTAATCATTTTTACTAGTGCATGACAGTAAGTTGCATCTTCATATTATAAGTACATTAATTCATTATCTTTAACTATCAATTTTATAAAAGTATTTTTGTTAATATACAAACTCATTTTTTATCATCACCAAACCACCATACACTATCACAATCACCTCCCTTTACCAAATAAAACTCACTCCAGAAATTTACAATACAACCAACACACCACAAACTCAAAGACACAAGCTACCACACCCCACTGCATAACAAACCCATATAAGACACAATCCAAGCTTGATATACTTTCACCAAAATAAGTGTTTAAACATCAACTAAAGGTATACTAAGAATATTAGAATGTATGGATAAGCTTAAAAAGTTTTAACAAGATATTGCAATATTAGGTTTTGGTATGAAATTATGTGTTTTCCACCTTATATTTTCAAGCCAAGGTTGTTAATCACAAGGGTGTGATTGTTATTCTTTTCTCTACTCATCCACACAAGGTTATTTAAAAGCTTAATCATTTCATAACTAAGATTTTATGATGTCATAAGCTCTATTTAGTCCCTAAGATCCCCATTTATGATACATTAGAATATGTGAAAGGGATTTTTACAAATGATCAATGTTTTGTGTAACTTTAATTACATGTTATATGGGAAGCAATTAAGATGTTAAAATGGAATTATTAAAACTCTTGAACACACATGTTAAGATATAGAAAATTGAATATGTACAAATTAGGGTTTCTTTTATAAAGTTATGATTAAAAGTAAGGTTAGAGGACTTGTTAACCATGGATAAAATATGAACTAATGGACTTATTGTATGTAATACATAAGATAATAAGTATTGTAATGGATTTGTAACAAAGTGATTAAGCTAAAAAGTTGTAAAAACAAGTTTTAAACACATTATTTGCAAAAATCAAAAAGTGGGTCTTGGATTCGAAATCCAAACAGTGGGGTTATCATTTTTATAAGATAGTACATCTCATAAGGATTCCAAAATGATAAGAAACTCGAAAAACGGATTAATAACGAAGAAGATACACTAGTTACGAGTTTACGACGCTAAATACTTTATAAAAAGTTACTATTCATGGCAGAAACTTATACTTTGTAAACATCAATAATATGATAAAACTTTCAATTACGAGAACGTGTTCGAAAGAATCGCTAAAAACGGAGCTATAACGAATAAGATACGGCTAAAACGGGTTTTACGTTAATTAAAAGTATAAAAATGATTTTATAGCTGTTATGAACAGTAAAACACTATTCATCACAGAATCTCAAAAACCTAAAAATGTGATTTTATGATCACTCGTCTTAATACGAAAGCGTGGGCGTAAGAAACGCGAGAAACGGACTTAAAACGACAAAGTTATGTCATTTTTGCTAAAGGCGTAATTAAAGACGTTTTTACTTTATAATTACGATTTCACTTAAATGATTAGACGGTGATATAGCTATATAGAATATACATGTTATTAGTTATCGAAGTGCTATATTACTAGGGAGTTTCATAATGAGGCCTCTTCGGATGGCGTATCGACGAGTTGTTGGATTTACGATTTAATGTGTCCTAACTCCTCGTACGTCATGTCATGACCTCTTAAATTATGATAGCCCGAACGATGGTACAATGATAACTATATAGGATTATATATGGTAGTTGTTAGACAACGTACTTGAATACTGATTCGACCTATATTAACTAGGTTGCATTCGGGCGTTAGCGTGACACGTTTTTACTTGGGATAGTTTATTATCAGTTTACTCACTCAAGGTGAGTTCATAGCCCCATGTTTTACAATTATTGATTTACAAGTTTTTGGGGTGAGAAACATATGCATGTTTTACAAATTGGACGCAAGTGTACATTTTATCATGATTACGTTTTGCCTAAGTAGCGATAACCCACTATGCCCATGAATCATGAACTGTCAATTACTGGAATGTGAGCGCGAATGATTATAGATAGATCTATTTGGGATTGACCTCCCCGTTCGGGTGACTAGCTATCACTGGAAACGAACGTATATCATGTCGGATACTGGATGTTACGGGTTGAACATCATCACGGGCAATGTAGGCAATATTTATATATTGTATTCAATTATGTCGAGCTTCGGTGTCATGAGCTTAGGTAAACGTAATTACATTTTGTGATGTCTGCATCTGTTGCATTATCACTGGGAAAGTCTTGCGGTCCTGCATATACATTTACATAAACCTATGAAATTCACCAACTTTATGTTGACGTTTTTAAATGCAATGTTTTTCAGGTCATTAAGCACGAGGTGCGAAGGATACATTGGTGGTTATATTATGAAGTCATGCATTAAAGATTTAGTCGCATTACATTTTGTGTATCTGTTATGGGCTGGAAATCTTTGTAATAATAACAAGTAAACAAGTAAAGCTTCGGGCTTTTGTAACACATACTTTATTAAATCCAATGTATCAGTTTTAAACGACTTTTTGGTCGTTCTTATATTATCTTGTGTTGTTGATCTGAGAAGTAACACGCCCCGGACCCTTATTCCGCTGCGACCCAATTTGGGGGTGTTACAGATTGGTATCAAGAGCCAAGGTTATAGAGAACCAGGTCAAATGTTTTTGCTGGACTATAACCATTTTCAAACATTGCATTCATACAAAGGGGTTTTCACGGGACATACATACACTAATTGTGCATTAGTCGGTTAGGCTAGATGCATGCATGATTGATATTCATGATTGATATACATGTTATAAAATCATTCCAGGACATCTTCGTGACTCGAAAGTAGGGGTGTCAGTAGGGTCGGGTTGACCTGACCCAAACCCGAATCCGAACCCGATAAGGCTTATCGGGTCGGGTTAAATCGGGTTGAAAATTCTTGTCGGGGTTGGTTTGACCGAACCCGATAACCACGAGAATATTTATCGGGTCGGGTTCGGGGTTAAATAATTAATGTTTCGGGTTATCGGGTCAACCCGATAAGACCGAAAATCAATATTTTATTTTGTAAGTTATAATTTTAAAGGCCCTCATAACACCTCTTCTCGGTGCTAAAATAGTTGAATCACTTAAAAAAAGGCATAATGGCGTAGGTAAGACTATGTGCATGTTCAATACCAGACTACGGTACAATGTATTTATTTTAAAGTGAAGATCAGTTATAGCGAATTGCCAGTTATGATTATTATTTTTTGCGAAGCTTAAAACATGATCCAACAACGATATCTCTTTCTTTTTTCCATATTTTTATTAACTTTTAGATCAGGTAACTATCATTTATACTAATGACTTTGCATGATCAACGCCGAATATAAGGAGTAACAGATGTGTTTTAAACTAGGAAATGAGATTTCATTTGTAGCTTAGTTATGTTGTTGGATATTTTTTATGGTTATAATTAGTTATGAAGTGAACTCTCTAGTTTTTAAGTTGCTTTATGCATAAACTGTTGCAACACGTATAAATTGTCCAATACATTGTGCACAAATTTTTTTCCATTCAGATTGTGTTATGTACGTATACGTTATGGAGTTCTCCTTTGTGCGTCCCCCGATAACCGAATCACCCGACGAATAAAACCCGACCGAATACCACCCGAACCCGATAACCGATTCAGTAGCGAGTCGGGTTGGGGTGAGATTGTAAAAATCAAAAAGAAAACATCATTCCGGACAACTTTCATGTTTCGCCGGAAGGCCGAAACGGACTTGAAAGTGCCCAAAATGGTTGTCGAAAATCATATCGGCAAGCAATTTACTAAACATAGTTGTTTGCAATTTATAAGTTTTTCAAAACTTATTTTCGCTCTAGTTTCTTTGTTATTAGGAGTTAGAATCTCTACCTTATATCAAAACAATCGTCTCGGATAGCTTTATCATATTTTAAAGCCTAAAATCAGATTTTATAAACTCTTAATCCTCGTTTGGTGTGTCAAACTTTCTGCTTAAAATATACCTCTAAATAATTACGCCAAAACTTATTTTTGACCAACAAGCTCATCTAAAATACATCTAACATGACATAAAATTTATACTTAGCCCACTCAATCATTTTATATCATTGATTACTAATCGGCGCAAGATCTAGACGATTTCATCACATGCACGCATTAAAACTAGTTCAAATCGTAAAATAAACCAAGCAAGTAAAATGAAATACTTACAAAAGCTCAATAGAGCTAGTAGAAAAATAGATCGAGAAATTTGTCGTACCCTTCCTCGTTCCTTGTTGATGTCGCGGCTAAACCAAGACCATAACCCCAAAACCAAATCGATCCAAATAGATGAAAATCAAAATAAGCCACACCCTTGTGGTTTCTTGCTTGGTTCGAACCCCCAACCAAAACCAATAACCCTCTTGTTTCAACCAACTCTCGAACTCATACAAAACCTTATGTCTCTTTTTATTGCATAGATGATCAAATAGATTCTTTTTAAATAATTTGGGATGTCTAGAAAATAAAAACACCAAAAGGGCGTTTGTTTGTGTGTTCGGCCGAACAAAAAAGAAGGGGAAAGGGACAAGAACTCAACTAGTGTTTGGTCCTAGCTTGTTTAAATCTTCATTTGAGTGACATTTAGTTATGTTTGCAAGATCAAAAAAACAAAAATGGAATTGGTGTGTGGGTTGAGGTACTCGTTCGGTTTCAAGAGCACAAGGGGGAAAAGAAAATTTTCTAAACAAATGTGTATGTATTCATTTATAGTAGATGTGTAGCAAGTGGGTTAACCCAAAATGGGAAGCAAAGACATAATGATTATGTCTTGGAATCAAACATAACTTGAGTGTTGTGGTGGCTTATGTAGCCGACGCTACACATGAGCTAGATGCTCTTTTCATTATTTTAATTTTTTGTAAATTCTTTACTTACCAATTGTTGTGTAATATTTAGTTTAAGTGTAGCTTGACACACATTTGCTTAAAACATGTACTTTAGTCATGGTCATGGGTCACAAGACAAGGAACAAGGACGACGTGTCGCAAAAATAATAATTTACGATCTCTAAAGTAATAACGAGACGCGTCGTAAATTTTTACGTTGCTTAAAACGTTTAACGAACACGCGGTCAAACGTCGACCCGCGGAACGTCAAAAATAAATATTTTAAATTTTCGTTCGTAATAAAATACGGAAATAATCGCGGGCCGACGGTGGGGGAAGAGAAGAGACCGCCCGCGGCGAGACGAATCGTCAGAGGGCGGGAGGATTGGGGTCCGGCATTGGAGAAAGGTGTAACAAGGAAAGACGGTAAGAGGTACGTGGGTGCGATCGTAAATTTTACTTGCTTAAAAACCGTTATACACGAACACGCGGTCAATGTCACCCGCTAACGTCAAAAATAAATATTTTAAATTTTCGTTCGTAATAAAATACGGAAATAATTATTTACGACAAATAAAATTTTAAATGTCGACGTTCGCTCACATGATTTTATAAAATAATAATTACGACACAGAATTCGCGATCGTCATACGCGTCGTGAAACTCGGGTTGTTACAAAACATAGCTAAAAATAACGAATTCTTATATGAAAACTGAATGGTCACCAAGCTGCTAACAAATTCTGTAATAGAAAATGGTCGAAACCGGATGCAAATTAGATCGCTAACGAATTCTCAAGAAGAAAAACGTATTACCGGATGAGAAAAAAAACGAGTTCTAACTACTTTTTTAATCCACAAGGAATCAGTTAAAGCATTTAAGTTCACGTAAGCCAATATACATTTTAAGCCCAATTGTAAATTGATAAGGTGTCATTTTATACACTATTTCGGGGTCATTTAACCCCCTAAATCATGCAAAGATGCCCAGATTACGTGCTTAATTGTTTGCTTTCAGGTTTTTAGCACTTGGATGGCATTTGGACGAAATACACGTAAATTAGGCTCATTTGGAGAAAAAACAGACAAGATTACGGACCTACACCAAATCTCTTAAAAATTGATGCATACAGCGGGTGGAGATGGCATCGCATGCATAAAGTAACGCCGTCATGATCTATCTAGCGACAGCGTCAAGTACTGCCGACGTTAAAAGTGGATCTAAATCATCTACGTGCGACGGCGTCAGGACTTCAAAGGCGACGCGGTCGTATCGATTATCGCTATATAATTAAACCGAAATGAGGGTTTTAAGAGTGGTGTAAACTTTGTATAATTTTTGGAGACCAAAACCCTATCAGTCTAATAGCACTTTAAAGATGTTTTTTAGGGCCTCAAAACCTATTGTAACTAACTTCAAAGCCATGTTTTAATCAAGTAAGATTGTTTATCATTAATCATTCAATATGTTTATGTGTTGTTTGATTGGTCTATGATGTTGCTTTATCTTTAACATGCTAGCTAAACCCTTCTTTGTATTTACTTATGATTGCATGAAACTTAGGTTGTAAATCCTTTTGATGTTGCTTCTTGTTGATGGATGTGCGGCGTTAGGCCTTAATGTAAACTAGCCAAATATATTTAAAATGGCAATAGACGTCTAGGAACGCGAGTAGTGTACAAAGGATAACATTGTAATAGTCTTTAATTACTACCTTACCCCATAATAATGGTATGATCCTCTTAAGTTATTTCACATGCATTTAATATACTCTTAGGGGCCTTGTAATAGTCTTCATACTACCTTACTTGCGCGTTACCCTAACAGATCATTAAATAGACGGCGGGTTTGTGTAATCCGTTCATGACCTAGGAAATACTTACACAGATCATCACAAGTGTGGACAAGAAAAGATCTAGGAGAAGCAATCTTAAGAGTGTGCATGATACGGTAAATACGGATTTTATCATAAAGGTTATCACCAGTATTATAGATGTATAATTAGTTGTTAATTATTAGTTAATCAAACAACCATCAATCATGATATTTACCTGCTTTCTTATAAATATACAAACACAAAAACAATCTTCTTTCAACACCTTAGAATTATGTTAGACCATGTTCGAGCCTTCCTAACCTATTCCCCTAGAGAACGATAACAACCCCCGAGTCTTGCCTATACTACATTGCAACGATTAGGTACACTGCCTAGGGGATTGTAAAACTTCCTGTGAAGTCTTCGCAACCCTCACATCAAGTTTTTGGCGCCGCTGCGTGGGGAATAGTTAGGTTTCGATCATTGTTTAACTTAGTTCTACTCGCTTGATTCCTATCAAATTAGAATTTTAATTCTAATATATTTGCTTTCTCGTAGTCTATCTTTTCTTTGTGTTATTTGTTTCGTAATCCATTCTCGTCAACCACTATGGGAGACGCGAATCCTATCCGTACTCTTAGAGATTACTCCAAACCTAGCCACGAGGGCTACAGGAATACCATTGAGCTCCCCGTAGGGAACAATATGGTACCTCTTCGATCTGACACCATCCGGTTGGTGCAAAACGGATGCTTGATACGTACAATTATATAATACGTATAATATATAAGTATATAATTTCCAAAACTACCCTTGAGGACAAAGGTAATTAGAAAATCAAACACAAAATATCGTACGTTATCCGGTAAGTGTTCACCGGGTCGTTTATACCCCAAGAATTATGAATTGAGTCCTCGTTTTTGTTTGGATAATGATTTGAATGGTTCTAAGATTTTTGATTTCTAAAATCCTACTAGTGGGCAAATAAATGCACAAATAAAATAACTACGAAAAACGTTAACGGGAATTTAAGAAAACGCGACAATTAAGCAAGTAAACTAAAATTAAGTCCTACGAACGCAAATTTAATTTCTAACACTAGAAAATGTTAAAATAAAATTTTAAGAAAAAGAAAATTATTTTTTTGATTAATTTTCTATTTTTTATGATTTTCAAAAGTTTTTAATCTAAATAAATTCAAGAAAAATAGTAAAGTTTAAAATAAAAATCCTAGAAAATTACTAAAAGTAGCTTATGATAAAAGGTTTGCAGGAAAAATAAAAGCATAGAAAATGCTTAAACGAATAAGCCTAAATAAGCCAGAATAGCACTCGAAGTGCTTATTTTAAAAAGTGAGCTAAAAAAATGTTAAAAGAATTTTGAAAACAAATTAGAATGGAAAAGACCCAAGGGCACATTGGTTTGGTGTGTGTGTTGTGAGGCTTTGGTTTACTAAGAGGAAGGTTAGGTCACAGGTTCGGTCCTGTGGCTTAACTTTTTGCAAAAAAATTTTATTTTTCAAAACTCTTTAAACTAACTTATAAAACAGCTTAACACAAACAACTTTTGTGAAAACAACTTTTTTTTAATTCTCAAATAAGCTAGAAAGCAGCTTAAAATTTTGACAGATACGACTTAACAAATTTTTGACTTTTGTACTAATATTTAAGAAGCTAATAACCTAGGATAAGCCTAGACCACAACCAAATAAGCTACAAACACCCTAAAACTAACCTAATAAGCAAGTCAGAACAACTCTTAAGCAAATTTAACAAACATAAGCTGAGAAAAGCCAAAAAGCACTTTGATACAAAACTGATTTTAAAACAGACAAACAAGCAATTTTGAGCTTAATTTTAAGCAAACAAATGGAACCTTATGGAAATGAGACTTATACCACTAGACAACTTATCCTAAAAGCTATCTAAATCTACTCTTGCAAAGTATTTGGAAATCTATTTAAGCTAAGAAAAATCAATTTGACAAAGCTACTGCAGACAGATTATACTATTTTTTTTTGTTTTTAAAAACTTAATGAAAATGACAAAGTACTGATTTTAAACCTAAAAACAGATAATCTAATTAACTAAATTCTGCAGAATAAGCTCAAACAGATCTAAATTAACCTATGAACTAGATGTGTACTAAGTTTCAAAGGCTAATTCCTATTTTTTTTACTTTACTTGAATTTAAGCTTAAAATTGGCCTTAAGAGCCTATTATGCATGCTGATATATTTGCCACTAATATTAACCAAAACATGAAAACCTCAAGTGCAAGCAATATATAATACCTCATAATCTTAGGTCATTGTATAACATTATGTAATTCACAATTTATTTTTAGGGTTTTACGCTTTGCTCTTAAATCGTAAACGTTTAAGTTAAATCGTGTAAACTAAAATGATCATTCCATGTAAACGGTCATAAACGATTAAATTTTACATCAAGCAAGTGCTATATGATTATTATAGGATAATTAATAACTTTGTTCATCTTATATTTATTGCTACGTAAAATGTCTACGTTTCGCGATGAAACGCGTTTCGACATTCCCGGAAGCACCCAAACCAAAACTCAGCTTAAACAAATACCCACAATTATACGCCAATACCCAAGAAAAATCAATATAACATCACATGGGAAGCCTAATGTGGCCAAAATTTCAAGAAAACCAAGGAGTTATATCAACTTGCTCAAAATATCTAACTTAAGAAAGATCAGAATGGAGAGGTGGCAACTGTGACGATGATGCCAACTCTTACACACCATAACTCACTATGGCTAATTAACCTTGTGCAAGGTAAGAAAGAGACCATGGTATAGGTTAATTAGATATTTCAACTATAAACATAGCAGCATCACTTTTTCCTTTCATAAACACTTAACAAAAATCACAAAAACTCTTCTTTGTCTCCTCTCCTAACCCACGGCTCAAAACCCCTATAATACACAATCCATACTTTGATTTTCTTTCACCATATTAGTGTTTACATATCATACTTAAGGTATTCTAAGAAGAATTGAAGGGTTGGTTAAGCTTTGAAAGGGTTTCATCCTAATTTTTCAAGCCAAGAGGTTTAATCACAAGGGTGTGATTGTTATTATCATCTCTACTCATCCACACAAGGTTATATATAAAGCTTAATCATTTCATAACTAAGATTTTATGTGTTCATATGTTATATTTAGCTAAATCACCATCTAGGGTACTCTTGAATATGTAAAATGAATTTTTACTTATTGTCAATGTTTTGTGAACTTATTTACATGCCATATGGATGCTAATATGATGTTAAAAGGGATGTATAAGTGTTTTAACATGATGCTTAAGAGTAAACATGTTTAAGTGCAAATTAGGGTTTCTAAAAGTCAACTTATGAGTTACAAGTAAAAATGGTAAAATAACATGTTAATCTTGTTATCTTGGACTCACATGAACAAAACATGACCTAATGGACCTAATATAGTAAGAACAAAGATATTAAGGTTCTAATGGGTTTGTAAAACAAAGTGGGTAAAGCAAAAAAAAGTCCTAAAAATAAGTTTTAAACACATTTTGGAAAAAAATATCTTAAGGGGCTGTTTGTAATTCGAAATTTACATATATGTTTTATGATTTTATAAAATACTACATGTCACAAGGATCGAGGGGTCATAAAGAACTCAAAAAACCGATGAATAACAAAGAAGATACGCCGTTTACAAGTTTACAATAGTTAATACTTTTATAAAATAATTTTTATAAAAAGTACTATTCATTACAGAAACTTATACTTATTAACTCAATAATATAGATAAAACTTTCAATTAACAGAACGGTTTGAAAGAATCACTAAAACCGGAGCTATAACGAATAAGATACGACTAAAACGGTTTTACATTCATTAAAAGTATAAAAAACGATTATATAGCTGTAATGAACATTAAAAACACTATTCTCATTGAATCTCAAAAACCTAAGAATGATATGGATTTTAATGATCACCTCTTAATACGAAAGCGTGGGCGTAAGAAACGCGAGAAAACGGGCTTAAAACCGACAAATTATGTCATATTTTACTAAAAGGCGTGATTATAAACATTTTTATCTTTATAAATCAACTATTTTTCACTTAAACAAATAGAGGGTGAAAATAGCTATATAGATTATATATGTTATTAGTTTCGAGTGGCTATATTACTCAGGGAATTTCATAATGAGGCTTCTTCAGATGGCGTAATTGACGATTTGCTGGATTTACGTTTAAAGTGTCCTAACTCCTCGTATCGGCGTCATGTCAATGACCTCTTAAATTATATAGCCCGAAGATATAAACGATGATAACTATATAGGATAATATACAGTTGTTGTTAAAAACCAATTGTTTTCAAAAAAACCCTTATTTGGGGGATTACTGATTCGACCTATATTAACTAGGTTGCATTCGGGCGTTAGCGTGACGCGTTTTTACTTGGGATATTTTGTTATCAATTTACTCACTCAAGGTGAGTTCATAGCCCTATGTTTTACAATTATAAAATTACAAGTTTTTGAGGTAAGAAACATATGCATGTTTTACAAATTGGCACGCAAGTGTAACATTTTATCATGATTACGTTTATGCCTAAGTAGTGATAACCCACTATGCCCATAGAATCATTAACTGTGAATTACTGTGAATGTAGCGGCGAATGAATATAGATAAGATCTACTTGGGATTGACCTCCCCGTTTCGGCATTCGGCGTGACTAGCTACACTGGAAACGGAACGTATATCATGTCGGTATACTGGATGTTACGGGTTGAACATCATCACGGGCCGTGAGGCAATATTTATATATTGTATATTAATTATTCGAGCTTTCGGGTGGTCATGAGCTTAGGAAAACGTTTATATTTGTATGTTCTAGCATCTAGTTTCATTATCACTAGGAAAGTCTTGCGGTCCTAACATATACATTTACATAAACCTATGAAATTCACCAACTTATGTTGACGTTATAAATGCAATGTTTTCTGGTCCTTAAGCACGAGGTGCGAAGGATACATTGGTGGTTAATTATGCAAGTCATGCATAAAGATTAGATCGCATTTACATTTTGTGTATCTTTTTATGGGCTGAAATCTTTGTAAAATAACAAGTAAACAAGTAAAGCTTCGTGTTCTTTTGTAACACATACTTTATTAAATCCAATGTATCAGTTTTAAACGACTTTTTGGTTGTTCTTATATTATCTTGTGTTGTTGATCTGAGAAATAACACGCCCCAGACCCTTATTCCGCTGCGACCCAATTTGGGGGTGTTACATATAACTTGTTTTTAACACCTATAAAATGACTAAATAAGAGCAAATAGAACCTCAAATGCAGCTAGAACAAACTTAAGCACAAATTGCATATGAACCTGAGCTTATGACCTCAGATCCTCACAATCTACACACAAACCTAATTTTACCCTATAAAGACCTTAAATCCTAACTTCATAAACCTAAATTTGAAGTTTGAAATCAATTTAAAGGACCAAATGGACATGGACAGTACTAACTTATGTTAGTACTGCCTTTAGCCAAACACCCTTTTAAATTGATCAAAACCATTTTTCAGCTTATAAATTTGAGATTTAAAGCACAAACTTCAATTACTAGATATTGTTCAGCTAAAAACTGACCTAATAAGCAAATTTCTACAGTAAAATAAGCAGAATCTACAAGCTATAAGCTAATGCTATTATTTTTGATTTTTCAACTGAATTTTAACAATAACTTGTAAACTATGATTTAACTAACAACTACTACTAAATAAGTATCAAACAACTATATTATGCAATAATAAGCTAATCTAAGCATTAATAAACAACAATTAAGCAGAATTAACCTAAAGAGAACAATATAACTAGAATATTTAAATGACAGCAGAAAAATAGAAAAAGGAAAAGAGACGAGTACCTACACCTCAGCTTAACAGAGGTGAATGCTCAAATTAGAGCTTATAAAAGCAGCTTAAGCTTTTAGCTTTAAGCTTAATCAATCTCCTAATCTAATCCTAACTCCTGACCATCAGGAACTATTACCACTTGAATACTCAAAGTAGCCATCCAATTCCATGGAGTATTCAAGTTATTAGGAGCTTTTAACAGCTTATAACAATTTGAGCTTATGAAACAGTGTTAGAGAATAATTCAAACCATTATGCATAAAAGTGAAATCATAAATTGCAATTTGAACAATAGGAAAACTAAATTTTATTGAATATAAAAACTGAGTACAAGCTTGAAAAGGAAATTACATTAATTAAAACCAATATTAAAAATGTTACAATAAGCTAAAATTTCATAAGCTAAAAGCTACCTTAAATTCTACACTAGATAACCACCTTTTCTGTGAGTGAGGTGAGCTCCTTTTATAGGCAAGAGTGGATGCTTCTAGGTCCTTTAGATGCTCCCCCAGCTTTTAATCTTAGCCTTTGATTTTTATCCAATCATTGGATCCTGATTTGAAGCCCTTGGATGAGAATAGAAGCACACGGATTGCCAGCGTAGCAATCCCATTTGTTTGGAGCCTTGTGCTTCTTTTGCACTGATTTTAATGTAAAAATCTTCATTTAGTGTGTTTCTTTAAAATACACGTGCCATTCCATGTTGTAAGCTTAGCCAATCATTGCCTTTGGATGACGTTTCTCTTGCTGACATGGAGCTTAGTACTCGAATCATTTAATCCATGTAGGATAAATGGGTTTTACCCACTGATTTTGACGCAGGGTGAATAAGAACGATGGGTGAATAGTGAAAACTTCTTTTCGCGCCTTTTTTTTATTTTTATTGTTTCGTTTGAGTATTTTGACCGAGACTAAGGCTTTGTTTGTTTTTTCCAAATAACCTCTTCTAGCCTCTTTTCACCACTTATGTCTGCAGTCTCTCAGACGTTTTTTGTTTGTTTTTTTTGCAGAGATAAATGGTAAAAATCACTTCTAAC
>BQNB010091034.1:0-26983 GCA_026074375.1 Tanacetum coccineum
GTGTAGATCTAGTGATTGTGTATTGATTGTGAAGTGGTAGATTGGTTCTAGCTAAGATTAGGACTTGACATTTAGCTTAGTGTCGAAAAACAACGTAAGCGACGTGTAAACGGTTTTCTCCGCCTAAAGGGAGCTTGTTGACATAGTGAAATCTTGAGTAGGATACTCGGGGAGTAGAGTAGGGCAAAGAGGTGCTTCGTAGCCAAACCACTATAAAATCTTGGCGTCTTGGTTTGATTGTTCCTTTCCCTATCTCTTCATATTATTGTCATTGTTATTTAGCTTTAGTTTAGATTGTTATATTGTTTGTTCGTATTGTAAATTGGTTAAACATACAACTTGAATCTAAATATTTTGAAAGCAAACTTTTAAACCATAAACAAACATGTTAAATATTCAACCCCCCTTCTAGTTTCCACAAACTTAGCAGCCTATTATTTTAAAAACTTGAGTTTTATGATTATCACGAGGACATAAAGTATAAACTAAAAAGTCATGAAAAAATAAAAATGGATGCTACTTCTATGACATTTGATGAGCTTGTTTCATGGAAAAAAAGAAGAAGCCCTTTTCCCCTACCTAAGAACACCCCCTCTTAAACCAAGAAGAAAAGGTATTGAATTTCAAGGGAAGAATATGTATGCCGATCTTTTGCATGCGGACTGTGTTGATGATCACTTTGACGTTCTTGATTATTGGAAATATGAGGATGTGTATGTTAGTGGTAGCTCTGATGTTGGTGTTTCTTTCACAGGCTATGATTGGATAGATGAACGTGTGGGTTATGATGATCGTTCACTTTCGGCTATCAGTAAAGATGAATTTTCAAAAGAGGTAGTATTGGATGATGGTGGGTCTTCTTCAGCAACTTCTTTATCATTGGTATTGAAAAGGAAGGGTAAAAGTTAGGGTTAATTTTACTAGAAAGAGAGCAATTTAAAGAGGTCAAAGATGCTGAGCTTAAGAAAAGGTGTTAGGAGCCATAAAGTGAAAGCTGGTGTTGCAAAAATAAATCCAAGTAGATCAAACTATGGAAGCTTGGTTAGTGTGATTGGGTTGAATGAAGATGTAAGTGATGATGAACCACAACTATCAACACAACTATCACAAACTGGAGGTTCATCTAACAATGATTCAAAGATGTTGATTCAGTATCAACCTAAGTCTTTAAGTATTTAGGTAACATTTATTTCCTGTTTTTCATTAGTATGCAAAAAATGATTGTAATCATATGTATGTTGTGCTAAAATTTATGATTAAGCACATGTTTTGTAACATATCTTTGGTGTGCACAAACGTATTATTAAGGCCAACTTTGTGACTATTTATTTAGTTATCACTGTTTATTAGTCTCTACTATTAACCACATTTCCTACATCCTTTACTTGTTTCCAAACACATCCTTTTAGTCTTTAAAACATAGATGCCTAAGTAGAATATAGAAAATGCTTAAATAATGTACCCATAAATTCTACAAAATAAGTGTTACAGCTAGTGCAACTATTACATTTCATAACCACCATAAAGTTAAATATCCATAAACATTGGATACACCCTATAAACAACATAGAATATTTATTGTTATACAACCCATATGTTTTAAACTACACAAAAGATTAACAAAAGCTTCACAAACACCAGGTCAAGAGATAAACTAAAGCTTCACAAACACCAGGTCCACCAACAAAGGCTAATGCTAAACCATCTTCCTTTTGCCTTTACTTGTAGCTTCTTTAGTTGCAGCAACATGTCCATTCCCATTTTTTTTATCATAAAATCCTTTTGGACAATTTTTTTCCAAGTTTTCAAAGACGCAAGCCCCAAAATACAATTCCTTAATGGAGGTGGTTTTTTAGCTTCAACAACATTAGTCAATGACACTACATTTAATCTAACATCAGCTTGTACAGTCTTACAGCAGGAACTCAAATTATTTTTTTTAGACCTGGAATGTTTTGGAACTCCAACACTTTTTGACCTTGACCTATGTTTACCTTTTAACGTTGTCCTATGGTCATCTAAACTTGAATCATCATAAAACTTTAAAACATTAGAAGGTATAGTATTTTTAGATTTTAAGCATGAACCTTTTTTTGAGCATGAACCTTTTTTTAAGCTTGAACCTTTTTTCCTTTAGAATAAACAGAGCTTGTCCCAGGTTTACCTCTAAAGACAGTCCCATGATCATCTAAACTTGAATCATCAAAAACTTTAAAACCTTGCAAGGTATTGTATTTGTAGATTTAGAGCATGAACCTTTTTTTAATGATGTTGAACCTTTTCTTCCTTTAAAACTAAGAGAGCTTATACCATGTTAACCTTTAAATACAGACTTTGAGGTAATTTTGTTTACAACTTTTTTTGGTTCCCAACTATCATCAGAATTATAAGTGTCCTCATACCTTGAATCAAATACAGTATCAGAAGATGTCTTAAAAGGGTGAGTGCTTGGAGGAATATCAGAGAATGAGCTTCTCTTTAGTGAATCAGTGCTTGTGTTTGAGTCTAATATTATGACTTCTGCAAGTAAGATATAACTGGTAAATTTCATATTAAAGGGGTTTTTAAACAAAGTACTTTAAAATTATAACAACATGAAGCCCAATCATCTATGAATAAAGACAAAACATTTGTTAATTTATGCTTGAATACCCATCCAAACACCCCTTTAACATTCCATAGAATCTGGAACAAAACTCATATAGGGGTGTTTGGTAAGGTAAATTGCTTCAATTAATTATATTTAAATTTGAAATTGGTATAACTTAACTAGAAAGGGATTTTTGGGTCACTCATAAAGGGTTACTATAACAACTCAAGAATTTTCATCAACCTATTTTACTATGATCACAATTATACGGGGAAATTTTTCGCTTTATTACATTATTTGCATTGTCAATATCTCAGTATGTCATGTAACTTACATAACTAAAGTAGACGAGCTCACGCAACCTATCTATGGCCATTCTGTCTTCATATATGTCAAGCAAACATCACAATATGTCAAGTCAATATCATCATATCCTTATTACAAAGTACATTATTCCTATAATGTACCATTCGTACCGTTATATCAAAACTGGCTTTAAACCGTTATCGTATACCTCTAAACCCTAATCTCATGGAAAGATTAACATCTAAAGTGAATGCACAAGATACTAAAGCATATATACAAGTAATATAACATCTCATTTGAAATATAAACTCCCTCCAAGTAAAGTACAAGCTTTCAAAGCATAGTGTACAAATCATTAATACACGATATCCAAAATAGCCGTTTTAACTCTGTTTTCATTCTAATTTCTTCATCATCACTTGTGTACAAGCTACTATACTCATTCTACATGTGTAAACCCTAATTATTCTATTCATAAGCCTTCACACACATATTTACACTCAAAACCCTAATTCAAAAACCCTAATTCCTAAAAAACCAAGCTAGATCTAAACCATGACACGTTTTCTTCATTTTTATCCATTGTAAACCTTATAACAAACTCTCAAATATAGTTTTAATAAACTTATTTTTAACATTATCAAATCATTTTCAAACATCATTCCATCATCATTTCATCATTCTACTTCAATTACACAAGAAATAAATCCAGGAAACCCTAATTGTGATTTTGACCCGTCTACTCATTTTTAGACCATCTCATTCTCAAGTAAGCAACAAAGAGTCATTGTAAACCCATAAAATGAGTTTAAAAACCTCTATCCATGATTGAACCATCTATGCTTCAAAAATGTACGGAGATTAACAAAGCTAGAAAACCCTAAAAGCCTTATATGAACCCTAATTCCAAGCAACGGCTTATTCTTTCAATTTCAACCCGTTTTAACTAAAACCAACAATCAAACTTCATTGATAATACTTTATTTAAGCTCTAGGATCTGTATTCCATCATTCTTAATCAATAGTATGCAAAATATAAACCAAGAAAGTCAAGAAAACCCTAAACGTGCCCTAATCAAACCCGTGACCTCATTTCTTCAATTCTAATCCGTTTTAACCCAAACCAATTGCTAATCTTTGTTAATCCTTCCTATATCAGACCTTGGCTACATATATTAACTATTCTTAATCAAGTACACATGAAATAAAAGCTTGAAAACTTGTGAAAACAACCAGTTGAACCCATAAACAGCCCGAACCCCTATCACATCACTTTTTGACCCATTTTAAACCATTCCAAGTGCAAAATTCTTATGTGAACCTCTTCTAGAAACCCTTAAGCATCTTACAAGGTCCTTCTTTCCATTTTATGGTGAAAAATCAAACCACATGCCCCTTCTTTACACCATAGCAGCCGCGACAAGCACATGGGCATTCCAACATCTTCTAGTTAGTTTCTAGCATGCATACTCATCACATAGCCTCCCCACCTCATGATCTAGCTATTCCAAGTGTCCAAGATCAGATCACAAAGCTCCCTTAGTCACCAAGACTTCCTTTACCTATAAATAGAACCCATAACCCTTCATTCATTCTCATCCCCCACTCTCTTATCTCATACCTATTATAGGCAGCAATCCTTTGCTCCCTTATGATCCTACGATCATTAAAGAAGTCTAAGAAGTGAATCTTTGAATATTTGAAGCCCCGAAGTAAAGATACAAGGCGTACAAGTGGAAATACTACCCGAAATAACCCATTTCTACCATTTTTGATCATTGAAGCTCAAACCCAGGTTTTAAATGTTCTACTTCTACTACTACACCCTTATAATGTTCATATATCCCTAAATATACTTTTGTTAAGTTTCATATAACTCAATTCATTGCTTATTTTCCATTTTGAATCAAAATAGTCGTACACCCGAACCTTAATTTCAGTTTTTCCTTAAAACTAAATGTTATAATGATTAAATATTGTTATAATCTATACTAGCATGCTTAACTAATGTTAAAATAACCACTTTATTGATTAATGAAGAAATTTTGATCTTAAATCCCGCACGTCTTAGTTTTGGAAACCCTAATTTGACCCGTTTTGCTTCCTAGCCTAACGAATCGTTATTTTAAACTTGCATTACGTTAAAACTTCATATTTTAGTTTATTATAACTTATAAATATCTTTTGAAACGTTAAAATAAGCTTGCATGGCAATTTGGACATGATTTGTAATTATAATCCATGCAAGGGGTATATATCGTAACTTTCTGGAATTAATAACTAGAATGGGTCTGAATATGTCATTTTATTCAAAGATTATATCTATAAGGTATCTATTATGGTCACTTTTCAAAGGCCAAGGTTTACTTTGTATATCTTTTAAAGTTGAAGGACCAAAGTCGTAAAAATGCAAACTCCAAGGGCCTATTTGTAATTTTCCAAACCTCAGGGTCTAAAATGTAACATTTTGAAAAAGTATAAAATCATGTTTAAAACCTTACATTTCCAGATATTGATTAAAATGCTTAAAACTGATTTTTTAATAAATTTTTTTCCGTTATCACAATACTAGGGAGCTTTTCATTTAAGAGTTTCATCTTGGTATTACGTTCTGACTGAGTTTGTTGGGTTTACGATTTTAAAAGTGGCCCTAGCTCCTCAAATGTTTACTTGAATGACTTCTGAATTATGATGGCACTCCGATCGGTGATACAATAGTTCTAAACTTCTTCACATCAAACTCATAACTCTTAAAACTAAAGTTTCTAGAGTACAATCATCCTAAGACTCAACCATATTTATCATGGTTGCATGATGTGGCTGTTTACTTCATTTTTCTATACTCAACATTCTCAACACCATTTTCCGGACGTGTATAAAGATTGTGTGTAAGGGATCCTATCAGCTTGTCTCCTTGCTGATTTTGAATATTTAATACATCTACCTTTCAGTGAAGTTCATAACCTCGCCTTTACTTATTTACATGTTTTATAAACCCGCGAGGGGGATTACATGTTGTTTAAAACTCTTTTAATACTCGTTTATCTTGATAACAAAGTGTTATTACTTTTTAAAAACACTTATTACATGCTTAAACAAAGTGTTTTTACAAGTTTTATATAATATCCTGATACATATTACAGCTAGTGTCTAAGTTTAATATGCCAAAAGTCCCTCAGTATCATGGACATTAATCACTTTTGGGTGAACGCGAATATTGTGGATAGATCTATCGGCCTACCCGGATTGAGAGACCATTTGTTTGTGTTAGCCGGATATGGTAACAATAACACACTATATTTGGATATTTCATTACGGTATATGGCAATTCCTACACCGCAGGGCCATTATCTATATACTATCTATATAATAACCTATATATAGTATATATATATATATAATATATATTATATATTATTTATATATTATTTTATATATATTATTTTATAAATATATATATTTATCACATCATTTTGGGTACTATATATATACTGTAGTTTATGGTGCCATGAGCTATAGACCAGACTATACTTTACAGAAAGACCAAACAAGACATTAACACCATTAATTACTCTATTACTATGTATAATTACATTCGTTGCAATTATTACAAATAACGGGGTATATATAACGTGACCCAAAGATAATAACAATAACATTTTTTTTATAATTGTGTTAGTTACAATTATTACACTATGATTTTATTCAAACTGTTTATCAATCCTATGAATTTCACTCAACCTTTGTGTTGACTTTTTAGCATGTTTATCTCAGGTTATTAAGCAATATACGGCACGGAGTGGCATGGACTCGAAGATGGCTAAACTTGTTATCATTCACATTGTATGTAACTAGATTTTGGGACCTGCCTTTGTAAAACTCTGATTTGAAATGAATGATAACATATCTTTTGAACAAACGTCTCTTTTAGGTCGTTTTCTATGATAGTTTGTTTTTTCCATGATAAGTAATACCCAAGATTAGCTTCCGCTGCTATATTGTTAAAAATGCGGGTGTTACAGATTGGTATCTAGCGTCATGGTTATTGAGAACAAAGGTTAAAACCTGAACTATAACACATTTCTTTCTAGCCATCAAGTCCTCCGTTGCCACTACAATATGGTATCAGTATGTAAAATGATACATAATTATACTATATATATCATAAATAACTTATGTTCGTTAATAGAACCTTTTAGACTATTCTTACTATATATATTTTATATTTTATTATATATTATATATATTTTAAGGTGTAGTTTGGACGAATCATGTGCAAATATAAGTTTCTAGGTATGCTTGTTAAAACATTAAGGATTAAATGTGCCATTTGTTAAACTTAAAATGCATCTTAGATCTTATAAGAACAAAATTGCATAGGATATTATACTTGAGGGGGCAAATGTGTTAAAAGAAAAAATTGTTTTATAACATACTCTCCCCCGTCACTTTCACACATACACACACACACTTAATATCTTTTGTTTTCCCTCCCAACTTCAAACGCAAAATCGTCATCCCCCAAACCATCATTTCAAGCTGTTCCTCATCTTCTTCCTTAACTACGTTATCTAATTCGTCTCGGAATCAAACTTGTAATTTGGTATCACCATCTTCCTCAGTTTATACTCCTACCCCTCCTCAGATATTTGAAATAGGAAAATGTTTAGATAAGATGTATCTGAAACATCATGAGAAACAAATCGAAGATATTTTGAATTACTTAGATGAACTCTATCTTCACCACATCGAGAAAATGGAGGAATGACGTATTGATAGAATGATCATACGAAGGAATAATGACGAACTAACGATCGAACTCAAGAAAATCCGCACTCAGATTATCAGACTTCAAAAGGAACGGTTATGGCAAAAAGATAAGATTACCTTTGCTCACTACAGAATTTCCGATCTTAAACAAAACATTAAGAAAATCCAAGCTCGTCACCAAACAAATCAGGAAGATATTTAGGATGTCATCTACCAGCTCAGAACCAACAAACTCTTAGACTAGTTATAACCATATCCTAGCCATGGGATGTGTGGTATAAATAAAAACGCTTGTCAAATCTTGACTATGTATAGTAAAAAGGCAAGTTATTTATAAAGGTAATCTCGTTTCATACCTTATTGTTTCCAACTTATCTCTCTTTCATCATCATTTCCACCATTTGCGTCATTATCTCCGTCTTTATGAATCATACCATAACCCACATGTTTCGTAAATCAAAGTATTTCATCACCCATATTCTATTAGGATCTGGAGAAATTCTATTTGCTATCATCAAAAGGTGTGGTCTTGGAAATAAGTAGACGTGTGAAAGGAGGTAATTATAATTATGATACGTAACATAATTATAAATGCATCACACACGTGGACTTGTGACCTTGATTTGCCTAACATAAAGATCACATTCATACCCAGTACTTACGTCTATTCACTACAACTTTCAACTAAATCTCGGGACGAGATTTCTGTAAAGGGTGAAGACTATAACAACTCAAGAATTTTCATCAACCTATTTTACTATGATCACAATTATACGGGGAAATTTTTTGCTTTATTACATTATTTGCATTGTCAGTATCTCAGTATGTCATGTAACTTACATAAGTGCTATAAGGAAAATAAAGTAACATGTGTACTGGTACTTTAACTAACGATGCCTTATCCTGGTGGAATGCATATGCCCAACCTATGGGAATAGAGCAAGCTAATCGAACAACCTGGACTGAGTTAAAAAGGCTTCTGACAAACAAGTATTGTCCCTGGACTGAGATCATAAAAATGGAAGAGGAACTTTACAATCTGAGTGTAAAGGGAAATGATTCTTTAAACCCTATGTTAGAAGGATTCAAGAATTAACCCTTTGTGTCTAAACATGGTGCCAACAACGGAGAAAACTCTTGAGCTTTTTTCGGAGGTCTACATCAAAAGCATTGAGAAATGTTACTGCCTTGAAACCTTAAACACTTTAGAGGAAGCCATCAAACATATCCCAGAGGTTATTGGTCAGATAATAAAACGCGATTATGTGCAATGAAAACCACTGTTTTAAATAAAAATTAGAAGATAAGAGAAAAACACCATCAAATCAAACAACAATAACCACTTCAACCAATCTCAAAATGACAACTACCCAAAATAACCACAACAAATCACAAAACAATAATAATGATTTAACCACCACCAGCAGAATAGAAGACAAGAACCTGATAAGGACTTTACTCCCACAAAGATACCATGGAACCTTCCTTTGTGTACAAGATGCACCTGCTCATACAGGGATTGTAATTCAAGTGTCGAACTTGCAACAAAGTGGGTCATCTGACCAGAAACTGCAGAGACAAAAGATCAACCGCTGAAAACAACTCTTGAGGATATTCAACTCTCATCAGAATCTTCTTCAATCTAAAAACCCCAATCATCAATCCTCGTCGTCTGTTACTTTTATTCTACTACAAGATACTTAGCATAAGTATCAACTCTTTTTCATATGTTGAAGTTGTTATGTAAAGTTATCCATGATATTAATAAAGTGATGATTTCTGTTACATCTTGTTATTGATGATAACTCAAAACTCGGACATCGTTTGTCAAAAATTCTAACTATTTCTATATGTTCTAACTCTTAATACTCTCTCATACTTTGCAACATTAATTTTCTCCTCATTTTATGGCGTCAATAAAAATAACATCTGATATTATCTAACAATTTCATTTTCACACATTACCATATTGTGTTTTTATGCTTGGTAAGACGATTCTATGATCATCTTATTGAAATGAATTAGGTCACTTCTTCATTTGAATAAGGAAATTATAAATCCCTGAACTATGAATTTATAAATTCTCAGTTACAAGGAGTTGGACGCTTCTTTTTGTAAGTGACTAATTATAAATAAGTAGGCTTAAGTATATAACATACGTACAAACAAGTTTCTTTCAATCCGTTTGTACAAACAATCCCTTAATCATTATCATTATTACCTTCATTTTCATTATTACCTTCATCATTTGTTCATTTCAAAAATCTGTATCTCACATGATTAGAAACACTCTCAAATTCATAATCATTCCTTAACATCACTCATCTATGTATTCTAATTTTTTTTTATATTCTATAACGTAATAACAAGGAAACAACACGAATCTATGCCAATATCAAATTGATTTCAAATACCAACTGGTATGAAAATTTTTGATAAAGACTTGTATTGTATTCTTATTTGATGTTGACTTTTAAAGTTAATGAATAACGATTCCTTACGATCTGAGTAGCACCCTCGTACTCTATCCACCCAGAATTTTACTAGAATCTGAAAGAAAAAAAAAAAACAAAAAAAAAAAAAAAAAAAAAAAAAAAAAAAAAATATTCTATTGGCTGTCATCAAGAGGTGTAGTTTGAATAAATAAGTAGACGTGTGAAAAGGAGTAATTATAATGATGGTGTACTAACATTATTATAAATAATCACACACGTGAAAACTTGTAACCTTGAGTAGCCTAACTTACATTCATTCAATTCAACTTTTAATTAAATCTCGGGATGAGATTTATGTAAGGGGTGGAGACTATAAGAACCCAAGAATTTTCATAAATGTAAAAGCCTATTTTTCTTTTATCACAATCTTGTAGGGGAACATTTTTAGCTTTATTACATTACTTTATATCTCAGTATGTCATAACTAAAAGTTGTCGAGCTCACACAACCTATTCTTATGACCATCTTATCTCATATATGTTAAGCAAACATCAAAACATGTCATGTCTATATCATCGTCATTTACCTTTTACAAGGTACATTATTCATATAATGTTACTATTCGCAACGTTATATCTAAACGGGCTTTAAACCATTCTTCATGGAAGGGTTCACTCCTTAGTGAATGCAACAAGTACTAAAGCATATGTACCCCCAAAATGGTCAATATGATATCTCATTTAAAATATAAAATATCTTCATGTCAAAGTACATATCTATAAATGCTCATGTAAGTCTATTAATACATGATCATACTAAAATAGCACGTTTTACTCCATTTTTCATTCTCATCTCTTCACTACACACTTAAGCAAGCTATATAATCATTTTGCATTTATGAACCCTAATTATTTCCAATAGATAGCTTTCATTACTTACGTTTTGCACTTCAAAAAACCTAATTCAAACCTTATCCCTAAAAGAGCTAGTTTCTAAACCTTGGAACTGTTTCTTGTTTTTATCCAGTATAAACCCATCCAACACTCAAATGAGTTGTAAAAAAACTTATTTTACAATTCATATAAAATCCTATTCAATTATTATTTCATCATTACTTCATAATTTTACTTCACTTGTACGTAAAACATTCCATAGAAACCTAAATGTACTATTGTTTCATTTAACCCGTTTACTCGTTTTAAACCATTCTAATCCCAAATATACAATCCAATGGGCCATTTATTAAACTCATAAAATAACGTTTTCAAATTATTAATATAATCATTAACATGGCAAATCGTACAAAGCAAATCAAAGCCTAGAATAAACCCTAACGAATCCAGAAAACCCTAATTATGCCCTAATTGTAACTTTGAACGTTTTCTCATTTTCAACACAATATATTAACTTAAACCAACGACCAAACATCATTGATAATACTTTATATAAGCCCTAGGATTTGTATTCCATCTAATTACCTAATAAATAGTATGCCAAAATATAGCCAGAAAGTCAAGAAAACCCCTAAACGAGCCCTTGTTGAACCCGTACTCCATTTCTTCAATTTCTAACTCGTTTTTTAAACCCAATCCTAATTGCTAATCCTTGCTAATTACTTTTATACCTGACTTAACAACCTTATTTCATCTATCCTTAATCATTATAAAACAACAATGTACCTTGAAAGACTCTTAAAAACCATGCCGAGCCAAATTGACCCCGCCACCCCTTTGTAACTTCATTTTGACCCATTTAAAACTCTACCATGTGCAAATAACCACCAAGAATTTCTTCTAGATGTCCCTAAGCAGCTTACCAAGCAGCTTGGACCTTCTCTTGGTATCAAATGAAGCCACATCTCCTCTCTTCCTACCAAACAGCCGCGGGGACACCTCACACCCAAAACCACCTTCTTAAGCTTCCACGCTTGCTCCATAAGCCTTCCTTACTCAGGCCCCTAGACTCTCCACATCACCCCCCAAAAGTGGTCCTAACTTGTTACCAAAAGTTTATTGGACTCTGAGGGTTGCTAACACTATAATAGGACCCTAAACTTTCATTTCAAAGCACCCCCACTTTCCTCCCTTCTATAACCATATAGGCAGCATCCTTTTCTCCATTATGATCCTAGGATCATTAAAGAATTCTAAGAAGTGAAGCCCTGAAGAATTGAAGCCCGGAGTAAGATAAAGTCGTACGGGAGGAAATATACCCAGAAATGGTGACACATTTTCCACCATTTTTGATTCATTGAAGCTCAACCCAGGTTTTGATGTTATATTCTTGCTACTACACCCTTTAATGTTCATATGACTCCTAAATATACTTCTTGTTAAAGTTTTTAACTTAATTCATGTCATTTTTCATTTTGAAACAAAAACCGTTCACCCGAAACCCTAATTTCGGTTTTTTCTTAAACACTAAAATGTTATAATGTTAAAAAAAAAAACAAAATATTATTAAAATCTATCCTAGCCATGCTTAACCAAATGTTAAAAACTAACACTTTATTGATTAATGAAAGAATTTGAACTTAAAACCAGCGCGTTTACGTTTTGAAACCCTAATTTGACCTGTTTTGCTTCCTAGCCTAACGAATCATTATTTAACTTGTGTTTCGTTAAAACTTCATATTTTAGTTTATTATAATTATTTAATGTCTATTGAAATGTCTTAAACTAAGCTTGAATGCAATTTACACATGTTTGTAATTATAATCCATGAAAGGGGTATATATCGTAACTTTCTGTAAACTTATAAATAAAGGGGTCTTAATATGTCATTTTATCCAAGTTATAACTATAGGGGTCTATTATGGTCACTTTTAAAAGTCAAGGTTTACTTGGTATTTCTTTTATATGTTGAAGAACAAAGTCGTAAAAATGCAAACCCTAGGGGTCTACTTGCAATTTTCCAAACCCCAGGGTCTAAAATGTAACATTTTGAAAAAGTATAAAAACACATTCAAAACATTACTAGACATAACTTTAATTAACGATTGACATGCTTAAGCTTTCCAGATATTGAATAAAACGCTTAAAACCGATCATCCGGAAGCTATCATCTATATCCTCAATTACTAGGGAGCTTCATATAAGAGGAGTTTCATCTTGGTATTAGTTCTGACTGAGGTTGTTGGTTTACGATTTAAAGTGCACTAGCTCCTCAATGTTTATGAATGACTTCTGAATTATGATGGCCCGAACTGTGATACAATAAATTCACAAACTCCTCCAATCAAAACATATAACTCTTAAACTAAAGTACAATCTTCCTAAGACTTGAACTTTATTCACCTCAGGTTTGTGTGACGTGGATGTTTACTATCATTTACTATATCACCCTTCCCTGTTAAGTATTGTGATAGGTCGTCTACTTTCATTTTGGAATATTTTATTACATTACCATATGAGGTGAGTTAATAGCCTCGGCTTTTCAAATCTCTCTTAATGTTTCTCAAAAAACCGGAGGGGGATACTGCTTATTATCTTCTCAAAATTTTATATACTCGTTTCTCTTATAACATTGTGATTACTTTTCAATAGACTTAATGAGTTTCATAACCTCAAAATAACTTTATAATCCCTGTGATTACTTACTTAAAATCATGAATACCTAGTGTTACATGAAAATATCTCTTTGGGTAGTATCTCCCAATATCTCTTTAATATCTCTTAAATATCTCTTTAATATCTCTTTGGGTAGTATCTCCCAATATCTCTTTAATATCTCTTTGGGTAATATCTCCCAATATCTCTTTGGGTAGTATCTCCCAATATCTCTTTGGGTAATATCTCCCAATATCTCTTTGGGTAGTATCTCCCAATATCTCTTTATGTGATTCATGAGTTTAGGATGATAATACTGTTCACTATGACAATAATGTTCTTCATGATAATTATTCCTGCAATACCAATATTTCCAATTATGATTCTTGTATTCAACTATTACATTTCAAACCTATGAATTTCACTCAACCTTTGTGTTGACTTTTTAGCATGTATATCTCAGGTAATTAAGCAAGTTGCGGCACGGAGTGGCATGGACTCGAAGATGGCTGAACTGTTATCATTCAAACATGATGTTTTAGATTTTGGGACCTGCATTTTGTAAAAAACTCTGATTATAATGAATGATAACTAATTTTTTTTTCAACAACGTCTCTTTTAAAGTTGTTTTCTATGATTATGATTGTTGTATCCATAAAGTAATACCCCAGATTAGCTTCCGCTGCTATATTGTAAAAATGGGGGTGTTATAGTTACCTAGTAAGTTACTTTGTTTTAATTCATCATATTTAATTCTGGAAATGGGTGTTTGAATGAATAAAGTATGTTCACAAACTTATTTTTGTTAGAAAAACAACAATTCTTATAACGCTCTTCCTGAAATTACCATTCCTAAGAGTTTAATAGAAATAGTAAAATGAACTATTACCTTTTTCCTTCAGTATTCTTTTTTGTCTTGTTAAGAACAACTTCTACATTATCATTTTTCTTCTCTACATCATCTATAATGTTAGTTCCTGTTATACTTGCTTTATCATCTATAAAGATAGGAAAAACTAATAACCAAGTATGTAAAATTTGTTTATAATAACAAGAATATGTTTGTTTTTTGGTAATGTAACCTTTCAAAACTTCCTTTCCTTTTTGCTCTAGAGTACCTGGAGTATTACGCACCAACTGATGATGACTTGTTTCCGGCTGAGGATCAACCATTACTTGCCGATGCCTTACCCACTGCCCTTTCACCTGGTTACATTGCTGAATTTGAGCCTATCGAGGATGACTTTGAGGAGGATCCTAAAGAGGATCCCGTAGACTACCCCTCTGAGGAGGAGGAGCCTTTAGCTCTGGCCGACTCTGCATCACCCGTATCAGATTTTGTTCCCTCATCTAAGGAGACAGAACCATTCGAGGAGGGTGAGACTGTTGCTATACCACTATCACCATCACCATCCCTACTATCACCCCTATCATCCCCATTACCACTGATACCATCCCTACCATTACCACTACCATTACCATCACTTGACCGTAGAAACATGATTCCCGAGGCTGACATGCAGCCTTAGAGAAGGCTAGATTTACCACTCCATCTTATAAGTTCGAGATCAGAGAGAGTTTGGCAACCGCTGCTGCTAGACACCCTAGGTCTACTTTGGCCTGAGGTACTGACTATGAGTTTATGACCGCCTTAGAAGAGGTCAAGGAGAGTATGACTGACCTTGCTTCTAGTCATAAACTTTATAGTGAGGAGTTTCATATGCGTCACCAAGACGCGCAAGATGAGAGAGCTTTGCTACAGGATCGTATATCCACACTTATGAGAGATATGCGATATCATCGCCATATGGCTATGATTGCAGATCTAGAGGCCATGTACGCTCGTCAGGCTTGGTCTCAGACCATGGACGGTAACCGTACGTTGCAGGCTGAGATCAGGTTCTTACAGGCTAAATCTAAAGCATTGCAGACTCGGTATAGTGTGTTGAAGTGACAGAGACAGGACGATGGTGATAGATGGACGAGAGCCATTGAACGCATTTAGGCGTTGGAGGTTTCTAGAGATCCAGAGCATCGTGATGCATCAGAGGATGCCGGTAGTAGTTGTTATATTTGTATAATGTATTAGCTATGTCGTATAGCCTGCTAAGTTTTATGGGTAACTCTTAGCTATTAGGCTGTTAGGATCTTGTATTTTCATTTTGTAACCGAACCTATCATGTATGTTATCGACGTTGTTATATATAATGTTAATTTATTTATGTCATTGTTGATCTCACTTATATTGTATATTCCTTTGTGTGTTGTGATCACATTTTATATATTATGCATATGACATATCGTGATTATGATTATATGAAATCTTACGTGTATTATATTTCTTGTGATTTTAAAGAAAAATGCCACCAAAGAAAGCACCTATGAGTGAAGCTGTTATTGACCGATTGATAGCCCAACGCATGGCTGATGTTGTTACACCCCCAAAATATCAGAGTATAATGGCAACCGAGGGGGCGTGACTTCATGATTATCATGCTTCTAAGAAATAGCAGAACGACCTCTATATGAGACGTTTTAAGAAAACGAATCACTTGAATTAGGAAATAATAAATTGTTTAGACATTCAGCGGAAGCATAAAATAGACAATACAACATCGTTTTTAAATAGTACAAGTGATCTTTAGATAACTGGAAAATGACTACAGTGCATGAGACTTCATATAGCATCTTCATTCTTAATACTTGAGAAAACATTGTTAAAGTGTCAACATAAAGTTGGTGAGTGTTCATAGGTTTGTTTAAGTAGGAAAATGTAGTGTGTTTGATCACAAGATTTATCCAATATGACAATATAAACGATACAAAGTCCTATAAATTGCATTGCTATTGTCTAGTCATGACTCCGAAGCAGGTTAACATATACCAATAATAAATGAACTGCCCTTGTAGGTGTTCTAAACCTGGGAACCCGTAATCTGACCTCAAAATGAAACTGTGTTTGCTTGACTAAT
Organism: Tanacetum coccineum; assembly: GCA_026074375.1. Taxonomy (NCBI): domain Eukaryota; kingdom Viridiplantae; phylum Streptophyta; class Magnoliopsida; order Asterales; family Asteraceae; genus Tanacetum; species Tanacetum coccineum. Next base: position 16,622 of record BQNB010091034.1, read on the forward strand.
GTCAGTCCAAGACAAACAGGGATTGTCAATCCCGATAGATCTATCCATAACATTCACGCTCACAAAGATTGACGGTTCATGATAAATCGGGCAATTAGCAACTTGGGTTAAATCGGGACTTAGACCAATCAGTAATGAGTAATTGTACTTGTATTCACATGTTTAAAAAAAGCAATGTTCTCACCCCAAAAGATGATTTAAACAGTAGAGTAGGGGCTATGAAAACTCACCTTGTTGGCTAATCGTCTGTAACTGAATATAGTTTAATGCACATCAAGAGCAACGCAGTCAAATACCTAAATAATTATGACAAAGTCTGAGTTTACATTCTAACAATACTTAATGTATAAATTGGCTTATGCAAAGGTGTAAAAAGGCATTGTCGTTTATGAGTTAACGTTTTACGTTTTCAAGGTGTTGATTAAACCATTGGCTCTAGGGATGATACACGACTACGCCCCTATAAGTGTTTATACTTAACTTTATAGAACTCCTGCTATAAACATGGTCACCTTGCTAAAATAATACCAATTAGTTTTAATATTTACTTTCTATTTTTAATAATTGTTGAGTTACATACATATGTTTATCTCGCTTATTTATATCTTAAGTCTCGAATAAACATCCATTTTGTATATTGCAGTTGACGTGAAATTGTCTAAAGATTTTGTATTAAAATTTATTTACTTGCAATTAATATTCTTATGCTTCAGTATAATTTAAATCATATGGCTTTTAAATCATATTTTCAAACTTAAATAGTTTTTGAAAATATTTTTGGTGTTAATTAAAATGTATGAGCCGGGACCAACTCTCTTACCGGTTTAAAAGTTCGTTTCCATTGTTAAAAATTTTAAAGTATCGTTTCTAGCTTATGCTCGTTAAAATAAATATACTAGTTAAAATAACTATATGCGATTAAATAAATATACTCGCTATCAAGTTGTCAACCCATTCAGAGCTCGAACCGGGAGTTCGACATCTTCGCATGTAATGTATGTACATCCACGTCAGAATCTATGTCAACTTGACTAAGTTTACAAAAACATGCATCCATTTTATGTCCAAAAATTCATCACGTGTGCACATAAATAATTCATGTCCCTTCCCTCTTCTTTACTTTCTTTTCTTGCTGCATACCTGACGCACAACAGTGAGTTTTTAAACTCACTGTTTTTGTTTTTTTCTTCTTTGCAACAAGACCCATATGTACATATATCCTAGTTTTCTATCTACTTCGCATGGCTCCACGTTATATGATTAGTCATGAGCTCGGTGAGGGTCGAATCTAAGAATATGGTCGAGTTATTCACAACCCATTTGTCTGTAGCAGTGGTAGCAACCAGCTGCGAAACCTATGGTTTCAATCAGTGGTAGCAGCCCACTGTGTCGTGTTTGAATGTAAACATGGCAGTCCCGTTGTGTCATGTTATTATGAGGCCTAGGAACGAACTAACAGCAATGTGTTCTTGTTTTTACTAGGGTTTATTGAGTTTACCAAAGGTGGGCAATTGACGCACTGTGGTTCGCCTTGGGTTACTTGGCCGCGTCCATAACATAGGTCGGGGTCACGCATAAGATGTCCCACAATATTTCACTTGTAAACCTAGCATTTGTTTGCCCCTAGTGAGCCAACGTAAAATATCGTGTTCGTGTTTAGGGTTAATAAAATTTTCCTTGGTTTTGTTTATTAGTTTTCATGTATGATACCTTGTTTGCAAATTTTATTATAATGGTATTATGATGTTCGATAAGGTTTGTGCGTGCGTATGTATTAACCATGCATGGTTCCTAGGTTGTGAGCATGTCACGTTAATCTAAGGTTCTTGTTTAGTTAGCCCAGGTTAAACGTGTATTGGGTTGTTGGTCGTTTGCTAGGCCACAAAGGAGGTCGATATAGCATGATAAATACTTAGAGAAAAAAAAAGGAAAAAGAAAGGAAACTTACGAATGTCCAAGTATTGCTAAATGAGTTGAGGCGACGACGAGAGACTTGAACCAATCCCTTAGTTAATACTACCCGAACCCGACGTTTACTAGTTCTTGAAAGCTTACTCCTACTGACTTGTGAAATCTTTGTTTTTAAATTTTAGGGTGATGGAAATAGCTCGTGCATGATGTCTATTTATACTACGAGGTGACTACTATCTCTCTGGAATCATGCATATGAATGATATAATTCATATACACTGTTATTGTATGTTACTATTCGTGATGATCACCTTTTCTATAATGCTATTAATGAATAGCTACTATTTGTGAGTTGAAATGAAACTGGAACAAGTCATAGCAGGGAACAATCTCAAATAGTTGTAGGACATTGTATGCAAAGTGAAATGATGATGCTAGCTCATTTATTTTGAATATCACTGATTGACTTTTAGATAGCATTTGCACATTTGAGTTTTTAGGAAACGAACGTCAAGTCGTATTATTTATTTAGTAAAGTGTATATATTGGTCCATTTATATTTTATTTGTTGTAGTATGAACGGGTTCACAAATAATTAATATGGTCGTGCGACTTTGCTTCGCGCGGCGTAAAAATAAAATATGATTTTTTTTATTGTTACGTGATCTCTAAAGTACCTTTTTTTGATCCGTAAATAAAATGACGATTCATGCGTGTTATTATAACTCTTGACTAGCACAAAATATTGTATGCCGCTTGAAGGATAACTTTTATTGGGAAAATAACGATACTTTTGAAATAGCTTGCGATACATACTTTACATAACGGAACAAAAGTTCTACATTTTTTCGAGGTGTCACATCCGCCCCATGTTATGCGATTTCTTCCCGAAATCAAGACGTCGTGGTAGATCGTGGGTTTGTGAATAGGTGAGGGTATTTCTCCCTGAACTGGTCTTCGCGTTCCCAAGTGTACTCCGGGTCTCTACGTGCATTCTAACGAACTTTAATGATAGGTATACGGCTTCGCTTGAGTTGTTTGACCTCGCGGTCCATAATTTCTACGGGTTCTTCAATGAAATTAAGTTTGTCGTCGAATTGGATTTCCTCCAGGGGAATGACGAGTGTGTCATTGGACAAACACTTCTTTAGGTTGCAAATGTGAAACACGTTGTGTACTCGACTAAGTTCTTGAGGTAATTCCAAACGGTAAGCTACTGGACCAATCCTTTCTATGATTCGAAAGGGTCCAATATAACGAGGGTTCAACTTTCCATGTTTTCCGAATCGCATCACACCCTTCCAGGGCGCGACCTTGAGCATAACCTTATCTCCAACTTCGAACTCAAGGGGCCTACGCCTCTTGTCAGCATAGCTCTTTTGTCGATCACGTGTAGCTTGCATGCGATCTCTAATCTTGAAAATATTTTCCGTAGTCTCGTGAATAATCTCTGGTCCGGTAAGTTGTGCTTCTCTAACTTCAGCCCAACAAACGGGCGAACGACACTTCCTATCGTAAAGTGCTTCAAAAGGTGCAGCTTTGATACTCGTGTGATAACAGTTATTGTACGAGAATTCCACCAAGGGCAGGTGTTTATCCCAACCATTCTCGAAGTCAATCACACAAGCTCTTAGCATGTCCTCTAATGTTTGAATGGTCCTCTCACTCTGACCATCGTTCTGAGGATGATAAGCAGTACTTAAGTCCAACTGTGTACCCAATGCTTTATTCAAAGATTGCCAAACTCTCCAAGTGAAATGGCTATCGCGATCGGAGATGATGTACACCGGTATACCATGTCTTGCTACTATCTCCTTCATGTACAGCCTTGTCAATTTTTTTCTGTTGAATCCGTCTCCTTCATTGGCAAAAAGTAAGCAGACTTGGTGAGACGATCAACAATGACCCAAATCGAATCGTATCCTGCTGCTGTTTTGGGAGGTTTGGTAATGAAATCCATTGTTATCTTCTCCTACTTCCATTCTAGTATATCAGGTTGGACCAATAAACCAGAGGGCCTCTGATGTTCAGCTTTGACCTTGGCACAAGTCAGGCATTAGACGTATGTGGCGATGTCAGCCTTCATGTTTGGCCACCAATATAACATCTTCAAGTCATGGTACATTTTGTCACCTCCTAGATGAATAAAATACTTTGACTTATGCGATTCATGCATAATCAAAGATCTTATGTCACTGTAACATGGTAACCAACTTCTATTATCCAGACATAATGTTCCATCAGCGCGGGCTTCTAATTTCTTTAGCATGCCACTGATATCTTCAGCTTCAAGGTTTTCAACCTTAACTGCTTCTTTCTGTGCCTCAAGGATTGGTGACGAAAGGTCCAAGCCAATGGTCATAACCAAGGCTCTTACTCGTAATGGTTCGATTCTTTCCTTTCGACTCAAAGCATATGCTACTACATTTGCTTTTCCCGGGTGATAACGAATTTCACAATCGTAATCACTTAGGAGCTCTATCCATCGGCGTTGCCTCATATTGAGGTCCTTTTGGTCTAGGATATGTTGTAGACTCTTGTGGTCGGTGAATACTACACATTTTGTGCCATACAAATAGTGTCTCCAGATCTTCAGGGCGAACACTACTGCTCCTAACTCCAGATCATGAGTGGTGTAGTTCTTCTCGTGAATTTTTAGTTGTCTGGAAGCGTATGCAATAACCTTCATTCTCTGCATCAGTACCGCACCTAACCCTTTTATGGATGCATCACAGTACACCACAAAATCTTCACTGCCTTCCGGTAGTGCTAAGATAGGTGCAGCACATAGTTTCTGTTTCAATAGTTGAAAAGCTTCTTCCTGTTCTTCACCCCAATCGAACTTCTGGTTCTTCTGCGTAAGCTCAGTCATAGGCTTAGCTATTTTGGAGAATCCTTCAATGAATCTCCTATAGTAACCTGCCAGACCTAAGAACTGGCGAATCTCCGAAGGAGTGGTTGGAGATGCCCAATTCTTAACAGCCTCAATCTTAGCTGGATCCACGTGAATGCCACTGCTATCAATCACGTGACCAAGAAATTTTATTGTATTGATCCAAAATTCACACTTGGAAAATTTGGCACACAGTTCTTCTTTCTTCAACAATTCCAGAATAGTCTTCAGGTGTTCTTCGTGTTCTTTCTCGTTGTGGGAGTATATGAGAATGTCGTCGATAAATACAATCACAAACTTATTCAAGTATGGCTTGCACACATGGTTCATGAGATGCATGAACACTGCATGTGCGTTGGTCAAACCAAAAGGCATAACTCAGAACTCATAGTGTCCGTATGGTGTTCTGAAAGCAGTCTTGGGAATATCTTCTTCTCTAACCCTTAACTGGAGATAACCTGACCTTAAGTCAATTTTCGAGTAGATGTTGGATCCTTGCAACTAATCGAATAAGTCATCGATCCTTGGTAAGGGTTAATGATTTTTCACTGTAAGTTTGTTTAACTCATGGTAATTGATACACATCCCGAAAGATCCATCCTTCTTTTTGAAAAACAAGATTGGTGCTCCCCACAGAGAGGAACTTGGTCTTATAAAACCTTTGTCAGAAAGTTCTTTTAGTTGTTTGGCTAGCTCTTTCATCTCTGCAGGTGCAAGATGATATGGTGTGCGTGCAACAGGTGTAGCTCCGGGTATTAACTCGATATGAAATTCTACTTGGCGTGTCGGGGGTAATCCTGACAAATCTTTAGAAAATACTTCCGGAAAGTCTCTGACAATAGGCACATCTTCAATTCGCCTCTCTGGAATTTCGGTTTTCTCTTCCTTCATCATTTGAATCAAGAACACTTGACATCTTTGGTCGATGTACTTCTGTGTCCTGATGCTCGAGATGACTTCTAATCTCGATTCTCTTTTAATTCCGCTCCTTTCGCCTTGAATGATCAGCATATCATTTATGTACGGAACACGAATGTACTTCTCATAACACACAACTTCTGCGTGATGTTCGGCCATCCAATCCATTCTGATGATGACATCAAAACTTCCTAATTCTATAGGGAGTAAGTCGATCTTGAACAGGTGATTTTGTAAGTTAAGAGTACACCCTCTTAAAATAGTCGTTATGGTTAGCGACTTACCGTCGGCTAGCTCCACACTATAATTAGTATCTAGGGCTGTAGGAGGGATGTCTATATATTTACTAAAAGTATATGATACGAAGCTTCTATCCGCACCAGTCTCAAATAGTACTGAAGCATAGATATTATTGATTAGGAACGTACCATTCACCACGTTGTTATCTTTTAGCGTAGCTTTAGCATATAGGCTGTATACTCTGCCAGGTGCTTTGCGTCCTCCTTGAGTACTGGTTGATGCTTGGTTATTCCCTTTAGGGTTCCCTTGATTCTGCCTTTGATTGTTCTGAGGGTTTTGCGGGTTGCCCCGAATTTGATTCCCACCTCCTGATTCCCATTGTCTGGACACTTGTTCTTGTAGTGTCCTTTCTCACCACATCCAAAACAAGTGACATCGCTTCCCTGTCCTCCTTGGCTTTCGGGTCCCCCCTTTGGGTTACGGGACGAGGTTGAGCTACCACCCTTAACCAAACACAAAAACAAACCAACAAATGGCCTAATTCGTTTCTCCCCCCCTCCCGCTACCACCTCCTCCCCCACCACAACTACCCCTAAACCACACTCCTCCCCATGGATACCCCCGCTGTCTTATGGCATTATGTCCTGCCTTTCCACAGTTGTAACAAGCAAGAGGGCATGTGTCAATGTGGTGTCGTCCACACTTTCCGCAGTGAGGTAACTTGCCAGCATAAGAACCTTGCCTGGCTGTAAACACCCTTGTTGTCTCTAGGCGTTTGTTCGGGTTGAGGTTGCTAGTGTTGTTGGTGTTGCTGGGGTTGTGGTTGTAGTGGTTTCCGTTCCATTTCCATTTGTCGCCTGAGTTTTCTCCTAACTCTTGGACCACTTGGTACATCAAACCTTGAGCCATTTCATCTGCTTCCATGCATGTCTACTAGTTTGGACGAGGTTACGTTACCCTTGATGTTCAAAGGTAGACCTTCGATGTAACATTCCAACAACCGGTCGGTGTTGGGTACCATTTCAGGGCATAAGAGGATGAGTTCTTGGAAACGTTAATTGTAGGAAGTAAGGTTTGTACCCTTCACTTTTAAGTTCCACAACTCATTTTCCATTTTCTTGATTTCATTCCTAGGGCAGTACTTCCGAATGAACATTGCCTTAAAATCGCTCCAAGGTGTGGCATGAGCGTATCGAGGCGTAAATGAAAGATAACATACATGTTCCCCAAGTTTAAGAACATCTTAGCAGTGTGCTAGAAGCAAATTTGACTCGGTCACCTTCTACGACGTTGCTAATCCAAAATTGAGATTCTAGTTTCTCAAACCATCGGGTTAAGCCTACAGCACCTTCAGTACCACAGAAGTTTTCATGCATAACTGCACGAAATTCCTTGTAGTTGCATGTCTTGTTCTGGGAAGAGTTGGATCCTCTGTTGGTTTCTTCTTGAGTGCTTGCAGCATGAGTCACGAGGCAGCTGCGAGTCGCTTCTGTTACTCTTGGGGGTGGAAATGAGCTGGCTTGAGCATTTGAGTGTCTATGCCTTATAATGTAAACATTGTTTTGGTTGGTCAAACGGTTGACTGGAGGGTTCCGGTTGATAGTTGGGCGTTGTCCGGGTGCCATCTTCTATAAGAGGGACAATGAAATGACGATTATGACATGCACGAAAATTATAATTGTAAAGATATTACTGCAAATGGCATGTTTCTTGAAATGAATATTGTTATTATTCGCAAACACGATGTTTATTTAAAAAAGTACGAGGATACAAGAGTTCACTAGCCGTGACAAACCTATAGCTTAGTGGTTATACAAAAGACAGGAATAAAACTAGTTGTTGGTACGGTAGATTTGTTGCACTTCCTCGAGTGCCTCCTTCCTCTTCTGTCGTGCTTCCTCCTGAGCATTACTAGCACGATCCTCCGCATCCTCACACATTTGCCTAAGTTGAGTAATCAATTCGTCCATCGATAGTGTCTCCAACGAACTTTCCTCAACTCGGGGCTTCACATCCCACAGTGTCATGAAGGCTTCTAACTCCTCCAAACAGGCATTTGGGTAACGGTCCATGTCCTCGAGAATGGTATGCAACTGTCCTCTAAGGCGCGTTGTGCATACGGTCAAGGTTGTCTCAGGTACAGGCACCGAATTCTGACCAGTTTCTGTTAGAGCTTCCTCTCTCTGGGTGGGGTCCGTTTCAGAAATCATCCGCTGGTAAGCAGCCATCGTGAATGGGGATGAAGGTGAGGGTGGTGGAGTAAGAGGATCAAATTGGTAATCATCAAGGTTGATAGCAGAAATCCTGGCACGTTCAGCAAGATTTGGCTCAATAGGTGGAATAGATATACGAGCGGTACGTCTGATAGTTGGGGGAAATGGTGATACAGACGGCAAAATAAGTAATCCTAGAGTAGGACGTCTCCTGTGGTACACCTGAGGAAGTGTGTCGGGGAATCTGGGAGGTACTAGTGTAGTGTTATCGGTGTGTCTCAATTCATCCGGGTTCGACATGTTGCTGAGACAAGAAAATATGAAATAAGGATATAGGTATGTTTCAAAATACGCGTAGTTAAGCTTGTTTAATGCACATGTAACCCATATTAAGTATATGTATATGCTTAATACACATGTAACCCATATTAAGTATATGTACCTCATATGTATGTCTATTTCACATGTACCCCATTTTAATATATGTACTCCTTTGATTGTCGATTCCTATGTACCCCATTTTGAGAAATCAGCAATGACAGACAATAGAAGCATAATAAGCACGTTAAGCAGATAAGTAGTTATAGTCTAGTGCTACCTAATGCAACCTAGTTCTCTATAACTCAGAGCTCTAATACCAATCTGTCACACCCCCAAAATATCAGAGTATAATGGCAACCGAGGGAGTGTGACTTCATAATTATCATACTTCTAATCAATATAGAACGACCTCTATATGTGACATTTTAAGAAAACGGATCACTTGAATTAGGAAATAATAAATTGTTTAAACATTCAGCGGAAGCATAAAATAGACAATACAACATTGTTTTAAATAGTACAAGTGATCTTCTGATAACGGGAAAATAACTGCAATGCATGAGACTTCATATAGCATCATCGTTCTTAATACCTAAGAAAATATTGCTAAAGTGTCAACATAAAGTTGGTGAGTTCATGGGTTTGTTTAAGCAGAAAATGTAGTGTTATTGAATCACAAGATTTCACCCGCACATGACATTATAACAGATACAAAGTCATATAAATTGCATTACTATTGTCTAAGCTCATGACACTGAAGCGTCAACATATACCAACAATGAATGAATGCCGTTGCAGGTGTCTAACCCGGGACACCCGTAATCTGACTCAAATGAAAATGTGTTTGCTTGACTAATGTCAGTCCAAGACAAACAGGGATGTCAATCCTGATAGATCTATCCATAACATTCGCGCTCATAAAGATTGACTGTTCATGATAAATCGGGCAATTAGCAACTTGGGTTAAATCGGAACTTAGACCAATCAGTAATGAGTAATTGTACTTGTATACATACGTTTGAAATAAGCAATGTTCTCACTCCAAAAGATTATTTAAAATAGTAGAGTAGGGGCTATGAAAACTCACCTTGTTGGTTAATCGTCTAAAACAGATAGTGGCTCAATGCACGTCAAAGTAACTCAGTCAGACACCTAAATAATTATGACAAGGTCTGAGTTTACGTTCCAAAATTAATGTATGCAGTAGACTATGTAATTGGTCAAAAGGGTATTGTCATTTAGGAGTTAACATTTTTACGCTTTCAAAGTGCTGATTGAACTGTTGGCTCTAGGGTTAACTTTTACAATTATGGGTATCTATATAGGAAAATTATACTATTACGCGTCGCATTTTTATAAAGTACTCAAACTCCCTTAGACTATAACTTTGTTTTCTTTTCTGTTTTCTTGACTTACTGACCCACACAAGTAGCAGCCCAGGGCCACTGTTGTTTTTGCCTATTACATGTATTCCTTTATATAAAAATACCCACATGTATTATTTTTATATTATATAGACTCACATGGCCACTTTTGCTTTTTATCTTTTTCTGTTTTGGGTTGAACACAGCAGACAACCACTGCTGTGGTCTTTGTCTCCCACTCACGCACCCTTAATAATACATATATATAGGTTTTTCTTGTTTATTATATTGTATATGAATGCATGTATAATCATCTCCCTTTTAAACCCGCATGGTTATTCTTCTTCTTCCCTTTTTTCTGGTTTGAGTCGCAGCCCAATAGTGGGTTTAGGGCCACTGTTGTGGCGTCTTTCTTGCACCCAACGCACCCTTATTCATTTATATTCATGTTTTTGTGTTACCTCGCAGGGTTCTATTAGTCACAAGATAGGACAAAGGACCG